>JAQQSB010001664.1:42500-77517 GCA_029721515.1 Synanceia verrucosa | reverse complement strand
TCTGCAAACAGGTTTAGTCCTACATGTGTAGAACACCTTCATATTTTTTCATTGTTAGAAATCTTGCCATGCGTTATGCTGAACTCAGCAAATGTTTGGTGTTTGTATTTGATATATGATGTAAACAATAAGTTATCAATATTATATAATATGATATTAAAATCAATAAATGATGCTCTGTATCAGTTGTTTTGTTTGTTTTCATTTACAGATTTTGGTGACCTGACAGAGGAGGCTACACAAGGGCTCATCAGTGTCCTCAGTCGAAGACGTCTCTCAGTGAAAAGTCAGCACAGACAGGCTGTAGATGTGTACTGTAGCTTAGCCTCCATGGACTGTGATTCACTTCACACACAAACAGAGGACAGTGAGGAGTGGGACGACAACGGCTTCACTATCCCAGAGTCAGAGTCAGAGGAGGAAGAGGAGTAAGGACCACTGCCTGACATGACTGAGGCACTGCTCCACTTGTATGGTGTTATTTACCAGCCCTGGATGTGGATGTGATTTGATTGTTTTATAGGTGAGGTTAGGTGACTTTATTTGTACCTGTAGGTAGATTTGTTTTGCAGTGTAAACAAAGGATGGCATCTGCATTAACAACAAACTAGACAACAGAGCATCAACAAAGAAAAACAGACAAACCACAACAAGACAGAGTACTCGTATGCTGCCTGAGACCAGAACCGGAACATTTCTTTTGGTCTCAACAACAGAAAATACCTGAAGATGAGCGGCAGAGGAAAAACTGGAGATTTTTTCTTTTCGTCTCATTGAGAGAAAGCATTAAAAGATGAGTGGAAGGGGCAAAACTGGAGCTTGATCGCTTCATTATATGTCCGTGTTTCGGTCTCTTGGTGGGGACTGTTTCCTTTATTTTTAGATCACGTAAATAAACTGTAGGCTAATTACCTCTTTTTATATTTCCAGTGCCCAGTTGGGCAGGCTGGCCTAATGCCCCCCTGGTTAGTAAACCTGAACAATATGCATCTAAGTTTGGACAATACTGGGTGAGGTTGAGATACACTGGAGATGGTGATCTCCCCAACCTTGATTATGTCGGTGAGACACTCCTCTTTGAGTCCTGTTGGATTAATGCCTCGGATGTATATTCTTTCATCGCGTTGTTGAATAAGAGAGACTTTGAACTGTGTTTCCTCCAGGAAGCTCCTCTGCGAAGATTCCTGGAGGTACAAGCATCAAACAAGCTGGCCATGAAGTGGAAAGACTGGTCTGTTGAATCGTCAGTTCAATTGGACATCACCACTTTAACTGTAAAATTCTGGACCGGTAGGGTGTCAGATCATGATATTGATTTATACCTGCGGAGGTATTGTGACATCTTACACTCCAGTAAACCAGTGGACAGGTTTGGCATCTGGTATGGAGTACGGAGGTATAAAGTTAAACTCCGAACAGATGCCAACGGAGAACGGATTACAATTCCCACCTCAATTTCCCTGGGTCCGTATAATGGCCGTATTATATATCCGGGCCAGTTAGTCGCGTGCTTCACCTGTCATTCCAGACTCGCGTGCTTCACCTGATGAGGAAACCCTACAGCAGTGGGTGTGTGATGTGAGGCAATGGACGGTAACAGGTGAAAAATGAACTGTACTTTGATGTCTTTTCATGTGTCCAAGTTATTCCTTCACATCCACAATAGCACATTACTTTATGTTGAAAATGAGACAGTTGATGACATTTCTCTCTTTTGTTATTGTTTACCTATTCAGAGAGAGTATCCACTCCAGGGTGTACTGAAGACATGAGGGCAGACGTTGAGAACATCACTGTGTAACCCTTTTGCACAAGAAACAAGACCTGTACCGTCAGCATGGTTTGTGTTTAAACTAAGTTAATTTCCATTACACCACAAAAGATTATCAACCACAACACAGTTCTCTTTTCCTCCCACAATGCAGATAGCAACCAGGTGAGACAAAGAAAGAGAAAACAAATGACAGAGCTGAAGAAGAAGCTTCTTGAGAAGGTTGTTCAGTACAACTCAGTGGATCATGATATTGTCAGATCATGATATTGTCAGATCATGATATTGTCAGATCATGATATTGATTTATACCTGCGGAGGTATTGTGACATCTTACACTCCAGTAAACCAGTGGACAGGTTTGGCATCTGGTATGGAGTACGGAGGTATAAAGTTAAACTCCGAACAGATGCCAACGGAGAACGGATTACAATTCCCACCTCAATTTCCCTGGGTATAATGGCCGTGTTATATATCCGGGCCAGTTAGTCGCGTGCTTCACCTGTCATTCCAGACTCGCGTGCTTCACCTGATGAGGAAACCCTACAGCAGTGGGTGTGTGATGTGATGTGAGGCAGAGCCAAAGAATGCAACCAGCAGAGTCTGTGCAGCCCATGTGCTCAAAATGGCCATTCTTCAGCTGTCCAGCGTCTTACTCTTACAAGGCGAGATCCCAGCAGCAGCCTGATCCTCCACCAGGCACTCGGGAACAGCAGAGACAGTCTGGTCCTGTACCAGTGCCATGGGCGCAACAACAGCAGCCGGGTCCATCAGCCCCACGAGAGCAGCAGCAGCAGCAGCAGCATGGTCCATCAGCCCCACGAAAGCAGCAACAGCAGCAGCATGGTCCATCAGCCCCACAGGAGCAGCCGCAACAGCAGCAGCATGGTCCATCAGCCCCACAGGAGCAGCCGCAACAGCAGCAGCATGGTCCATCAGCCCCACAGGAGCAGCAGCAGCAGTAAAAACCGGAAGCATGGTCCATCAGCCCCACGAGAGCAACCGCAGCAGCAGCTTGGTCCATCAGCCCCACGAGAGCAGCAGCAACAGCAGCAGCATGGTCCATCAGCCCCCTGAAAGCAGCAACAGCAGCAGCAGCATGGTCCATCAGCCCCACGAGAGCAGCAACAGCAGCAGCATGGTCCATCAGCCCCACGAGAGCAGCAGCAACAGCAGCAGCATGGTCCATCAGCCCCACAGCAGCAACAGCAGCAACATGGTCCATCAGCCCCACGAGAGCAGCAACAGCAGCAGCAGCATGGTCCATCAGCCCCCTGAAAGCAGCAACAGCAGCAGCAGCATGGTCCATCAGCCCCACGAGAACAGCAGCAACAGCAGCAGCATGGTCCATCAGCCCCACAGGAGCAGCAGCAACAGCAGCAGCAGCAGCATGGTCCATCAGCCCCACGAGAGCAGCAACAGCAGCAGCATGGTCCATCAGCCCCACGAGAGCAGCAGCAACAGCAGCAGCATGGTCCATCAGCCCCACAGGAGCAGCAGCAACAGCAGCAGCATGGTCCATCAGCCCCACGAGAGCAGCAACAGCAGCAGCATGGTCCATCAGCCCCACGAGAGCAGCAGCAACAGCAGCAGCATGGTCCATCAGCCCCACAGGAGCAGCAGCAGCAGCATGGTCCATCAGCCCCCTGAAAGCAGCAACAGCAGCAGCAGCATGGTCCATCAGCCCCACGAGAGCAGCAACAGCAGCAGCATGGTCCATCAGCCCCACGAGAGCAGCAGCAACAGCAGCAGCATGGTCCATCAGCCCCACAGGAGCAGCAGCAGCAGCATGGTCCATCAGCCCCAAGGGAGCAGTAGCAGTCTCTGGTCCTTCACCAGCCCTGACGGGAACAACAGGAGCTTCCGGGAGCAGCAGAGACAGTCTGATCCTGTACCAGTGCCATGGGCGTAACAACAGCAGCCGGGTCCATCAGCCCCACGAGAGCAGCAGCAGCAGCAGCCTCAGTCTGCTTCACCAGCCCTGATGGAGCAACAGGAGCTTCCGGATCCTCTGGGGCCTGCCTCGCAGCAGCAGCAGCAGATGGGTAGCCAGTCGACCCACAGGAAACGTCAGCCCCCCTGCCAGCCCTCCGCTCCACCACTTGGGGAAACCCCCCAGCTACCACAACGACAGAGTGACGCACCATCCACAGCAGAACAGCAGCGCTCAGTCCCCCCACCCGATGATATCTCCTCTCCATCAGGTGAGGGGAGTCTAATTATACAAAGTGATGCTGATAGTGAGGTTGACAGTTGTGATGAAGCACAGGAGAAATATGAAAGTGCTAGTGAGAGCCCCAGTTCAGATTTCAGTTCAATAAGTCTGACTGCTAACCAAGGAACCTGTAGCATCCCTCTCTGTCCTCTGTCTAATGCCAACTCAGACTCTTTCTCCCCTACACCCGAGTTTTTAGCTCCAACAATTAACGAGTCACATGAAGCACCCTTTGAAATAGTAAGAAGGAAGAGACGATTAAAGCAATCTTTTCATAAGGAAAATAAAAGGCTGGATGACAGGCTCTCACCACAGTCACCACCCTGATTTACGATGAGCGTCCTTAAAATTGCCACCTGGAACGCTCGTGGCTAAACACTCATGATGATGTCGAGGACGTCTGTAAAATGTGGCACAAAGGTAAAGCCTTTATATCAATAGGTGAAAATCTGGCTGACAGAGTGGACATATCTTTTAAAAGTAAAGACGTTGTTCTAATCAGGAGACGAGACATAACACCAGGGAGACTATTGATGATAGATTGTTCATATCGAGGTGAGAAATATGGAATCATAAATGTCTACACCGCTTCTGAGAGAGTCAACAAAGTCTATTTATTTAAAAGACTCAGAGAATTATTGTTTGTGGGTTATAAAATCATTGTGTGTGGGGATTTTAATACAGTTACTGAAGAAAATGACAGATGTAGCTCAGTTCAGTTTAAGTTGAGTGTCGAAGGTAAATATTTAAAGGAAATATGTAATGAAGCTAACTTGATAGATGTGTGTCGAGCTGTGAATCCCCTCGGGAAAGAATTTACAAGGTTCAACTCTAAAACCAAGAATTTATGTGTCATCACATTTCAAAGTAAATCAGTGTGCAACTGTTCTAAATAACTTTTCTGATCACCTCATTGTTAAAACATGTCTGACATTTGGCTCCTCAGTCAATCGAGGTTTCTGGAAACTAAACACACAATGTTTAAAGACACAGATTTATTGATTGAATTGAAACAAGAAATACATAAAATAATAGAAATAAAAATAATGACCAAATCTGACATTAAATTATGGGAAATATTTAAAAATAGGATGAAAAACTTTTTTTACACCATATCTAATGAGGGGACAGATTACAAGCAATATTGTTTATTAAGTTTCACAAGGTTTGGTATTAAGTAAATATTATTCAAATGAGGCCCTTAATAGTTATCCATGTAATATGAGTAGATTCAAATAGACAACGGTACAGAATTAATTATAACCTAAACAAAAATATTGAGTTGATTTTTAAAAGATGAACTCCCTAATGTGTAAATAATATTAATAAAAATGAATTTAATTCTATGGTACATAATTGTGTAGTAATCATCTAATTTGAATTTTATCAATGCACTGTATTTAATCTTTTGATGAATAACCAGCCTGTGGCCCAGAAAGTACAGAACTTAAGAAATACTGAAATGAGAATTTGATTAACTATTCGTTTTGTGTTTTAGACACATTGTTGCACATCCGTGTACACTGCAAACACAGTCTCATTTCAAACCAGAAGAAAGCATCAAAGCATGAACTGTATCAAAATAGAGCTGAAGTCAAGAAACGTTACAGCCACCTCACCGATGGTGGAACTGTAAAAGAGCAAAAACATGACAACGAACTCCATAAACTGCCATGTTCAAAACAGGAGCATTAAAACACAAAGTAATATGTGCATTTACAAAGGTCAATCAGCTAGCTTAACAAAGTAACTGCAAATAATATGGGGGAGGGGCATGATGGGAATTGCAGGCATAATTTAAAAAAAAAAAAATCACTTCAATTAAAATCTGCCTGTTTATATTAATTTCAATCAACTCAATGTTCTCTCTATTTGTGATTTTATAAATATAATGCTTATGTTTTATTTTTTATTATTAACTACAATGGGTGCATTGTATTTGAAATTTAATTAAATAGTTGTCTCAAAATCAAAAACACAACCATATTGAATGTATTTTACCTAATACATTAATTCAAATCTACATGAGCACAGAATCATTTCTTACAGTGAAGTGACCCTGCGACCATGATGCCCTCCGCCTAGCTGACTATCTACCTGTGACCACACAGGCATGCGAGGTCTCATGTCATGTATAAACGTGTTATTTGCTCAGATGTACGGTATGTGTGCAAAAATATGTATTACCACATGACATCAATGACAGGTTGACCTCTCCTTCTGCTGTTTGGAGAATTAAATCACATTAGCTTTTGATCCACCACGACTCAGAGCTTCATCACCCATTGTGTTAGTTTACTCTGAGACAAACTGACAAACAACAAAAAGTCTTCAATATATATGATACTTCTGCCCCAAAGGTCTCCAATTAAAATTTTCCAGCAGCAGGCGTCAGAAATCACACTGACAGCAACTCTGTCAGCACTGTTATGTAACTCATAACAGTCTTAATACACCAAATCCTGTTCATGACGCCAGCTTGTCATGGAAAATGAGGAAAGAATGGATGCACCCAGGAGCCTCCTGTGGTTGATTAAAGAAGTAACATTTATTGAAGATTCTGATATGTCAGGAGGAATATGAACTTTGTCGTGGACAACCGTACAGCTGCCAGAGTCCGCCACATATTCCTACCTTCCCCTATGGTGCTCAGCCTTATAAAGTAACACCCAGTTAAGTACAAGTATATTACCTTACATTAGTCTTGAGTAGCGTTACAGTCAGGGCATGCTCATTCTGAGCTCTGAACTAACAGTGGCGCCTGTTGTCTTGCTGACGCTCAGCCATCGGCCTTATCAAAGGACCAACGCTGACAGACTCCTCTGACCTTGGTTACCTAGTCAACTCAGAGATAACTAGCCATCTGTTTTCCTTGAGACACTGTGCTTCAACCCTGCATTCTGGAGCAACAGTTTAAAGATTTAATGCTGTAAAAAAAGGACACTAGCTAACCCTAGGAACTCCTAAATTTAGAAAAAATCCATAACAAGTCACACCTGTATCATATCCTATTGTTCATTTTATTTCACCGCACCTTACTGTTTATTTGTTTATTTATTTGAACTATTATAGTCACACCTGTATCACATCCTACTGTTCATTTTATTTCACTGCACCTTGCTGTTTATTTGTTTGTTTATTTATTTGAACTATTATAGTCACACCTGTATCACATCCTACTGTTCATTTTATTTCACCGCACCTTACTGTTTATATGTTTATTTATTTAAACTGTTATAGTAATACCTGTATCATATTCTACTGTTCATTTTATTTCACTGCACCTTACTGTTTATTTGTTTGTTTATTTATTTAAACTATTATAGTCACACCTGTATCATATCCTACCGTTCATTTTATTTCACTGCACCTTACTGTTTATTTGTTTGTTTATTTAATTTAACTTTTATCGTCACACCTGTATCACATCCTACTGTTCATTTTATTTCACCGCACCTTACTGTTTATTTGTTTATTTATTTGAACTATCATAGTCACACCTGTATCACATCCTACTGTTCATTTTATTTCACTGCACCTTACTGTTTATTTGTTTGTTTATTTATTTGAACTATTATAGTCATACCTGTATCATATCCTGCTGTTCATTTTATTTCACTGTTTATTTATTTATTTATTTATTTGAACTATTATAGTCACACCTGTATCATATCCTACTGTTCATTTTATTTCACTGCACCTTGCTGTTTATTTGTTTATTTATTTGAACTATTATAGTCACACCTGTATCATATCCTACTGTTCATTTTATTTCACTGCACCTTGCTGTTTATTTGTTTATTTATTTGAACTATTATAGTCACACCTGTATCATATCCTACTGTTCATTTTATTTCACTGCACCTTACTGTTTATTTGTTTATTTATTTGAACTATTATAGTCACACCTGTATCATATCCTACTGTTCATTTTATTTCACTGCACCTTGCTGTTTATTTGTTTATTTATTTGAACTATTATAGTCACACCTGTATCATATCCTACTGTTCATTTTATTTCACTGCACCTTACTGTTTATTTGTTTATTTATTTGAACTATTATAGTCATACCTGTATCACATCCTACTGTTCATTTTATTTCACTGTTTATTTGTTTATTTATTTGAACTATTATAGTCACACCTGTATCATATCCTACTGTTCATTTTATTTCACTGTTTATTTGTTTATTTATTTGAACTATTATAGTCATACCTGTATCACATCCTACTGTTCATTTTATTTCACTGTTTATTTGTTTGTTTATTTGAACTATTATAGTCACACCTGTATCACATCCTACAGTCATTTTATTTCACTGTTTATTTGTTTATTTATTTGAACTATTATAGTCATACCTGTATCATATCCTACTGTTCATTTTATTTCACTGCACCTTGCTGTTTATTTGTTTATTTACTTGAACTGTTATAGTCACACCTGTATCATATCCTACTGTTCATTTTATTTCACTGTTTATTTGTTTATTTATTTGAACTATTATAGTTTCACCTGTATCAAATCCTACTGTTCATTTTATTTCACTGTTTATTTGTTTATTTATTTAAACTGTTATCGTCATACCTGTATCACATCCTACTGTTCATTTTATTTCACTGCACCGTGCTGTTTATTTGTTTATTTATTTGAATTGTTATAGTCACACCTGTATCATATCCTACTGTTCATTTTATTCCACTGCACCTTGCTGTTTATTTGTTTATTTATTTGAACTATTATAGTCACACCTGTATCATATCCTACTGTTCATTTTATTTCACTGCACCTTACTGTTTATTTGTTTATTTATTTGAACTATTATAGTCACACCTGTATCATATCCTACTGTTCATTTTATTTCACTGCACCTTACTGTTTATTTGTTTATTTATTTGAACTATTATAGTCACACCTGTATCACATCCTACTGTTCATTTTATTTCACTGTTTATTTGTTTATTTATTTGAACTATTATAGTCACACCTGTATCACATCCTACTGTTCATTTTATTTCACTGCACCTTACTGTTTATTTGTTTATTTATTTGAACTATTATAGTCACACCTGTATCATATCCTACTGTTCATTTTATTTCACTGCACCTTGCTGTTTATGTGTTTATTTATTTGAACTATTATAGTCACACCTGTATCATATCCTACTGTTCATTTTATTTCACTGCACCTTACTGTTTATTTGTTTATTTATTTGAACTATTATAGTCACACCTGTATCACATCCTACTGTTCATTTTATTTCACTGCACCTTACTGTTTATTTGTTTATTTATTTGAACTATTATAGTCACATCTGTATCATATCCTACTGTTCATTTTATTTCACTGCACCTTGCTGTTTATTTGTTTATTTACTTGAACTATTATAGTCACACCTGTATCACATCCTACTGTTCATTTTATTTCACTGTTTATTTGTTTGTTTATTTGAACTATTATAGTCACACCTGTATCACATCCTACAGTCATTTTATTTCACTGTTTATTTGTTTATTTATTTGAACTATTATAGTCACACCTGTATCATATCCTGCTGTTCATTTTATTTCACTGCACCTTGCTGTTTATTTGTTTATTTATTTGAACTATTATAGTCACACCTGTATCATATCCTACTGTTCATTTTATTTCACTGCACCTTACTGTTTATTTGTTTATTTATTTGAACTATTATAGTCACACCTGTATCATATCCTACTGTTCATTTTATTTCACTGCACCTTACTGTTTATTTGTTTATTTATTTGAACTATTATAGTCATACCTGTATCATATCCTACTGTTCATTTTATTTCACTGCACCTTGCTGTTTATTTGTTTATTTATTTGAACTATTATAGTCACACCTGTATCACATCCTACTGTTCATTTTATTTCACTGCACCTTACTGTTTATTTGTTTATTTATTTGAACTATTATAGTCACACCTGTATCACATCCTACTGTTCATTTTATTTCACTGCACCTTGCTGTTTATTTGTTTATTTATTTGAACTGTTATAGTCACACCTGTATCACATCCTACTGTTCATTTTATTTCACTGTTTATTTGTTTATTTATTTGAACTATTATAGTCACACCTGTATCACATCCTACTGTTCATTTTATTTCACTGTTTATTTGTTTATTTATTTGAACTATTATAGTCACACCTGTATCACATCCTACTGTTCATTTTATTTCACTGCACCTTACTGTTTATTTGTTTATTTATTTGAACTATTATAGTCACACCTGTATCATATCCTACTGTTCATTTTATTTCACTGCACCTTGCTGTTTATTTGTTTATTTATTTGAACTATTATAGTCACACCTGTATCATATCCTACTGTTCATTTTATTTCACTGCACCTTACTGTTTATTTGTTTATTTATTTGAACTATTATAGTCACACCTGTATCATATCCTACTGTTCATTTTATTTCACTGTTTATTTGTTTATTTATTTGAACTATTATAGTCACACCTGTATCATATCCTACTGTTCATTTTATTTCACTGCACCTTACTGTTTATTTGTTTATTTATTTGAACTATTATAGTCACACCTGTATCATATCCTACTGTTCATTTTATTTCACTGTTTATTTGTTTATTTATATGAACTATTATAGTCACACCTGTATCACGGACTACTGTTAATTTTATTTCACTGCACCTTGCTGTTTATTTGTTTATTTATTTGAATTGTTATAGTCACACCTGTATCATATCCTACTGTTCATTTTATTTCACTGCACCTTGCTGTTTATTTGTTTATTTATTTGAAGTGTTATAGTCACACCTGTATCATATCCTACTGTTCATTTTATTTCACTGCACCTTACTGTTTATTTGTTTATTTATTTGAACTATTATAGTCACACCTGTATCATATCCTACTGTTCATTTTATTTCACTGTTTATTTGTTTATTTATTTGAACTATTATAGTCACACCTGTATCATATCCTACTGTTCATTTTATTTCACTGTTTATTTGTTTATTTATTTGAACTATTATAGTCACACCTGTATCATATCCTACTGTTCATTTTATTTCACTGCACCTTACTGTTTATTTGTTTATTTATTTGAACTATTATAGTCACACCTGTATCATATCCTACTGTTCATTTTATTTCACTGCACCTTACTGTTTATTTGTTTATTTATTTGAACTATTATAGTCACACCTGTATCATATCCTACTGTTCATTTTATTTCACTGCACCTTACTGTTTATTTGTTTATTTATTTGAACTGTTATAGTCACACCTGTATCATATCCTACTGTTCATTTTATTTCACTGTTTATTTGTTTATTTATTTGAACTATTATAGTCACACCTGTATCATATCCTACTGTTCATTTTATTTCACTGTTTATTTGTTTATTTATTTGAACTATTATAGTCACACCTGTATCACATCCTACTGTTCATTTTATTTCACTGTTTATTTGTTTATTTATTTGAACTATTATAGTCACACCTGTATCATATCCTACTGTTCATTTTATTTCACTGCACCTTACTGTTTATTTGTTTATTTATTTGAACTATTATAGTCACACCTGTATCACATCCTACTGTTCATTTTATTTCACTGCACCTTGCTGTTTATTTGTTTATTTATTTGAACTATTATAGTCACACCTGTATCATATCCTACTGTTCATTTTATTTCACTGCACCTTACTGTTTATTTGTTTATTTATTTGAACCATTATAGTCACACCTGTATCATATCCTACTGTTCATTTTATTTCACTTCACCTTACTGTTTATTTGTTTATTTATTTGAACCATTATAGTCACACCTGTATCATATCCTACTGTTCATTTTATTTCACTGCACCTTACTGTTTATTTGTTTGTTTATTTGAACTGTTATAGTCATACCTGTATCACATCCTACTGTTCATTTTATTTCACTGTTTATTTGTTTATTTATTTGAACTATTATAATCACTCCTGTATCATATCCTACTGTTCATTTTATTTCACTGTTTATTTGTTTATTTATTTGAACTATTATAGTCACACCTGTATCACATCCTACTGTTCATTTTATTTCACTGCACCTTACTGTTTATTTGTTTATTTATTTGAACTGTTATAGTCACACCTGTATCATATCCTACTGTTCATTTTATTTCACTGCACCTTACTGTTTATTTGTTTATTTATTTGAACTATTATAGTCACACCTGTATCACATCCTACTGTTCATTTTATTTCACTGTTTATTTGTTTATTTATTTGAACTATTATAGTCACACCTGTATCACATCCTACTGTTCATTTTATTTCACTGCACCTTACTGTTTATTTGTTTATTTATTTGAACTGTTATAGTCACGCCTGTATCATATCCTACTGTTCATTTTATTTCACTGTTTATTTTTTTATTTATTTGAACTATTATAGTCACACCTGTATCACATCCTACTGTTCATTTTACTTCACTGTTTATTTGTTTATTTATTTGAACTGTTGTCGTCACACCTGTATCACATCCTACTGTTCATTTTATTTCACTTCACCTTACTGTTTATTTGTTTTTTTATTTGAACTATTATAGTCACACCTGTTTCATATCCTATTGTTCATTTTATTTCACTGCACCTTACTGTTTATTTGTTTATTTATTTGAACTATTATAGTCACACCTGTAACATATCCTACTGTTCATTTTATTTCACTGTTTATTTGTTTATTTATTTGAACTATTATAGTCACACCTGTATCATATCCTACTGTTCATTTTATTTCACTGTTTATTTGTTTATTTATTTGAACTATTATAGTCACACCTGTATCATATCCTACTGTTCATTTTATTTCATCGCACCTTACTGTTTATTTGTTTATTTATTTGAACTATTATAGTATACCTGTATCATATCCTACTGTTCATTTTATTCCACTGCACCTTGCTGTTTATTTGTTTATTTATTTGAACTATTATAGTCACACCTGTATCATATCCTACTGTTCATTTTATTTCACTGCACCTTACTGTTTATTTGTTTATTTATTTGAACTGTTATAGTCATACCTGTATCACATCCTACTGTTCATTTTATTTCACTGTTTATTTGTTTATTTATTTGAACTGTTATAGTCATACCTGTATCACATCCTACTGTTCATTTTATTTCACTGTTTATTTGTTTATTTATTTGAACTATCATAGTCTCACCTGTATCATATCCTACAGTCATTTTATTTCACTGTTTATTTGTTTATTTATTTGAACTGTTATAGTCACACCTGTATCATATCTCACTGTTCATTTTATTTCACCGCACCTTACTGTTTATTTGTTTGTTTATTTGAACTATTATAGTCACACCTGTATCACATCCTACAGTCATTTTATTTCACTGTTTATTTGTTTATTTATTTGAACTGTTATAGTCACACCTGTATCATATCCTGCTGTTCATTTTATTTCACTGCACCTTGCTGTTTATTTGTTTATTTACTTGAACTATTATAGTCACACCTGTATCATATCCTACTGTTCATTTTATTTCACTGTTTATTTGTTTATTTATTTGAACTATTATAGTCACACCTGTATCACATCCTACTGTTAATTTTATTTCACTGTTTATTTGTTTATTTATTTGAACTATTATAGTCACACCTGTATGACATCCTACTGTTCATTTTATTTCACTGCACCTTACTGTTTATTTGTTTATTTATTTGACCTGTTATAGTCACACCTGTATCATATCCTACTGTTCATTTTATTTCACTGCACCTTGCTGTTTATTTGTTTATTTATTTGACCTGTTATTGTCACACCTGTATCATATCCTACTGTTCATTTTATTTCACTGCACCTTGCTGTTTATTTGTTTATTTATTTGAACTGTTATAGTCACACCTGTATCACATCCTACTGTTCATTTTATTTCACTGCACCTTACTGTTTATTTGTTTATTTATTTGAACTATTATAGTCACACCTGTATCACATCCTACTGTTCATTTTATTTCACTGCACCTTACTGTTTATTTGTTTATTTATTTGAACTGTTATAGTCACGCCTGTATCACATCCTACTGTTCATTTTATTCCACTGTTTATTTGTTTATTTATTTGAACTATTATAGTCACACCTGTTTCATATCCTATTGTTCATTTTATTTCACTGCACCTTACTGTTTATTTGTTTATTTATTTGAACTGTTGTAGTCACACCTGTATCATATCCTACTGTTCATTTTATTTCACTGTTTATTTGTGTATTTATTTGAACTATTATAGTCACACCTGTATCATATCCTACAGTTCATTTTTTTCACAGTTTATTTGTTTATTTATTTGAACTATTATAGTCACACCTGTATCATATCCTACAGTTCATTTTATTTCACTGTTTATTTGTTTGTTTATTTGAACTATTATAGTCACACCCGTATCATATCCTACTGTTCATTTTATTTCAATGCACCTTACTGTTTATTTGTTTATTTATTTGAACTATTATAGTCATACCTGTATCACATCCTACTGTTCATTTTATTTCACTGTTTATTTGTTTATTTATTTGAACCATTATAGTCACACCTGTATCACATCCTACTGTTCATTTTATTTCACTGCACCTTACTGTTTATTTGTTTATTTATTTGAACCATTATAGTCACACCTGTATCATATCCTACTGTTCATTTTATTTAACTTCACCTTACTGTTTATTTGTTTATTTATTTGAACCATTATAATCACACCTCTATCATATCCTACTGTTCATTTTATTTCACTGCACCTTACTGTTTATTTGTTTGTTTATTTGAACTGTTATAGTCATACCTGTATCACATCCTACTGTTCATTTTATTTCACTGTTTATTTGTTTATTTATTTGAACTATTATAATCACTCCTGTATCATATCCTACTGTTCATTTTATTTCACTGTTTATTTGTTTATTTATTTGAACTATTATAGTCACACCTGTATCACATCCTACTGTTCATTTTATTTCACTGCACCTTACTGTTTATTTGTTTATTTATTTGAACTGTTATAGTCACACCTGTATCATATCCTACTGTTCATTTTATTTCACTGCACCTTACTGTTTATTTGTTTATTTATTTGAACTATTATAGTCACACCTGTATCACATCCTACTGTTCATTTTATTTCACTGTTTATTTGTTTATTTATTTGAACTATTATAGTCACACCTGTATCACATCCTACTGTTCATTTTATTTCACTGCACCTTACTGTTTATTTGTTTATTTATTTGAACTGTTATAGTCACGCCTGTATCATATCCTACTGTTCATTTTATTTCACTGTTTATTTTTTTATTTATTTGAACTATTATAGTCACACCTGTATCACATCCTACTGTTCATTTTACTTCACTGTTTATTTGTTTATTTATTTGAACTGTTGTCGTCACACCTGTATCACATCCTACTGTTCATTTTATTTCACTTCACCTTACTGTTTATTTGTTTTTTTATTTGAACTATTATAGTCACACCTGTTTCATATCCTATTGTTCATTTTATTTCACTGCACCTTACTGTTTATTTGTTTATTTATTTGAACTATTATAGTCACACCTGTATCATATCCTACTGTTCATTTTATTTCACTGCACCTTACTGTTTATTTGTTTATTTATTTGAACTGTTATAGTCACGCCTGTATCACATCCTACTGTTCATTTTATTTCACTGTTTATTTGTTTATTTATTTGAACTATTATAGTCACACCTGTATCACATCCTACTGTTCATTTTATTTCACTGTTTATTTGTTTATTTATTTGAACTGTTGTCGTCACACCTGTATCACATCCTACTGTTCATTTTATTTCACTTCACCTTACTGTTTATTTGTTTATTTATTTGAACTATTATAGTCACACCTGTATCACATCCTACTGTTCATTTTATTTCACTGCACCTTACTGTTTATTTGTTTATTTATTTGAACTGTTATAGTCACGCCTGTATCACATCCTACTGTTCATTTTATTCCACTGTTTATTTGTTTATTTATTTGAACTATTATAGTCACACCTGTTTCATATCCTATTGTTCATTTTATTTCACTGCACCTTACTGTTTATTTGTTTATTTATTTGAACTGTTATAGTCACACCTGTATCATATCCTACTGTTCATTTTATTTCACTGTTTATTTGTTTATTTATTTGAACTATTATAGTTTCACCTGTATCACATCCTACTGTTCATTTTATTTCACTGTTTATTTGTTTATTTATTTAAACTGTTATCGTCATACCTGTATCACATCCTACTGTTCATTTTATTTCACTGCACCTTACTGTTTATTTGTTTATTTATTTGAACTATTATTGTCACACCTGTATCATATCCTGCTGTTCATTTTATTTCACTGCACCTTGCTGTTTATTTGTTTATTTATTTGAACTATTATTGTCATACCTGTATCATATCCTACTGTTCATTTTATTTCACCGCACCTTACTGTTTATTTATATCACCTGTGTTTACGAGACAATCACTGACATGATGTCAGCTGGTCCTTCTGTGGCAGGACTGAAATGCAGTGGAAATGTTTTTTGGGGGGATTAAGTTCATTTTCATGGCAAAAAAGGACTTTGGAATTAATTGCAATTCATCTGCTCACTCTTCATAACATTCTGGAGTACATGCAAATTGCATCATAACAAATGACTTTGTGAAAATTAATATTTGTGTCATTCTCAAAACTTTTGGCCACGGCTGTACATGTGAACAGCATTTTAAGCTCACAATGAGAAACACACTGCTGTTGTAATATTTCTGACTGAATGCATAATACATAACAAACTTATGTAATCTGTGCGTTTCAGGTCTGTTCACTTAGTTTTTGTAAAATGTTTATTATAGTCTAGTATAAAGATGGGACTTGAAAACAGGTTCTTGTTGAGAACCGGTTCGCTGTGTTTCAATTCCTTGGAATTGTTCAACAATTTCCAGCTGCAGCCACTGCTACCCCCGCTACAAACCACGCCCCCTACAAACTACGCCTACGTGTTGCTGCGGTGGCCAGGGACGATTAAACTGCTTGCCCTTCTCCCCATGCTATTAGCATGACTGTCGGAGCTGGGAAAGACGCAGAGCAGACAGTAAAGTTAATGCTCTAGTAATACATTTAGCTAGGATTATAGTAGCTACTATTAAGGCTGGACAGCTAAGAAAAAGACTTGTGTCATCAATAGATGAGGTAAGTGTTTACAATTTTAACACTTGAAGTGCCAAGAAACATGATCGCCAAAAGGTTAGACAAGCGCAGTTTAATGCTGCATTAATGTTGTGTTGGAAGATATGAGTTCCCAAGTTGGCAAGTCGTTGTGTTGGACGGAGAGCAGGCTATTCTTTATTCTGACAACATTGACTGGGAAGTATTTTCATTTATATCACTGAATCCGATATTAATAATTGCGACAACCATGGTTGTTGGTAGCAGTCAGGGTCTGAAATTAAATTCATTAATTAAATTTCTGTTTGGCGAGTAACTCCGCCTCTGATTGACTTTGCTGACCTTGATGTTTTGTCTAGCAACGAACACCAGCCAATCAGAGGCAGAGTAGGAATAATTCATCATAATTAATCCTTTATTTCTTTTAAAAATGTATAAAGCAAGAAGTGTTGAGTTTAAAAAGTTGGATGTGGAGCAGAAAAAGTTATTTGAAAGATGTGTGGAGTAACTGTAGAAGACAAGCAGCAGCTAAACTCTCAAAGGTTTCATTGTTCTACAGAATTAGTGAGAATATGCAGTCTGTCTGTGAGTATTGTTTGCTGTCATGTGTGCTGCTACACTGTTTGTGTTGAATATAGCCATGTGATTAACAAGTTAAAATGATTGTGGTCGTGATGCTAATTTCCGTTAGCCTGTCTATGGCGTTGTTAAGCTAGTGGACTTTGTGTAAGGCTAATACTGAAGGCAGTAGGCTACAACTGTTATGTCAGTGTGAAGTTACTTGTTTTATGTTTTCCGCCGTTTTGCACAATACATTTTCTTCAAGAAATATTATTGACTTTTATGCTTTTAATAGTTTAAAAAACAACTTCCTGCTTGAATGCTTTTACCATGGGCTATGGTAGGTTAGACAGTTAAGTGTCTGTTAAAAGATGTGATTCCCAGGTTTGGTATGCCACAAGGAATAGACAGAGGCCCTGCTTTTTTCCCAAAGATCACTCAAGACTTGTCAGAGATCTTAGGGTTTAGGTGGCAGCTGCATGTTCCTTATCGTCCACAGAGCTCAGGTCAAGTTTTAAGAATGAATGCCACTGTCAAAGAGAGGTTGGCGACGACAGGGCTAAAATGGCCTGACGCGCTGCCTATTGTGTTGTATTCCATTTGAAGTGCACCAAGTGCAACAACAGATCTAAGCCCTCATGAGCTATTGATAGAGAGATCAATATCCACGGTGCAAGTCCCCCTTTGGCACCACATAAAGCCTCACTGCTTTGGACGGATGAGTTCATGGTTGATTATATGAAACAACAAACTGAAGTTTTCAAGTGTCTGACAGGCTCCCCAAACCCTCAGGGGAGCCGATTCATTCCTTTAAGGAAGGTGATTCTGTGCTAATCAAATCTCTTGAAAAGGTGTCATTGACTCAGGTGGAAAGGCCCGGACCAGGTGCTACTGACTACAAGTACAGCTGTAAAGGTCAAAGGAAGAGCAGAATGGATTCACGCTACAAGGTGCAGATTGGCTCCAGCACCTGCCGATGAAGCACCAGCAGGGCCTGGCAGGTAATGGGGAGGCTGTTTCTCTTCTTCTTCCTCTTTCTGTGCAGATTCAGCTCAAACTAAAGCTGGCAGCAGGTTATAATATGACTGTTGAAGTTAGTGACTCCTCCTCTACCAGCAGCACTAATGTTACCGATAAATATATATATCTGTGTTCAATCTTTGGTCTTTGTAAACTATACTAGCATTTTATTTATGAGATACTGATGAGTCGATAGAGTGACCTCTTTGTTAATGTGTGTTAAGAATTATAATCATTAATGTACCGTGCGATTACAGCTAAACCAGGATTGGTGTTATGATATTGTTATTTTAGGTGACTGTCTCTTGGGATTGATTTGATTGATTTTTCATTTTGTTGCCTGTTTCCTGACTGTAAAAATAAATAAAGAATAAAAAAATTATAAAATAAATAAAACAAAAGAGAAACTTCAACAGGTGATAAGCATTACAGAAGCCTACGATGAAGATGGATTCCCTCACAGTGCGGGCCACCATGCATCGTATGTGCTAGTAACCTCTCCATGGTGGCGGCCCCCAGCTGTGCAAAAAGCACATGGGCTGAAGACCACCTCGTTTGTTCACCATTATATAATCACAATGTTTGTTTTAAGTGTTCAGAGTAGTGTGTAATCATGTGTAATGAAGGGCCCCTCTCAGATGCTAAGGTTACATCTTACATGTCATAATTTGCATAGTTAATAGGGTAAATAAGACGGGTACTGGTCACATTTAGACTGAAAAGTGATTTCCATTTATATTATTAACAGGTGTTGTTTTAAATTGACAGTTTGTGTTTTTTAAGGGTATCAATTTTTTTACTTGATTCATGTTATTGGATGGCTAAAGGGTCAATTTATGATTTAATGTTACTGATATGTGTTAATGTTTCATCACAGTAATATTCCTGTAATGCTCGAGTTAGGTCTGTTTTACGTTCCCCCTTTGACGGTTGTAAGAAAATTTAAAAAAAATGTAAACTTCTGTGTTTGGTATTGATCTTATGATCAATAAGAGGGGATTGTTATGGATTTTTTCTAAATCTAGGAGTTCCTAGGGTTGGCTAGTGTCCTTTTTTTACAGCATTAAATCTTTAAACTGTTGCTCCAGAATGCAGGGTTGAAGCACAGTGTCTCAAGGAAAACAGATGGCTAGTTATCTCTAAGTTGACTAGGTAACCAAGGTCAGAGGAGTCTGTCAGTGTTGGCCCTTTGATAAGGCCGATGGCTGAGCGTCAACAAGACAACAGGCGCCACTGTTAGTTCAGAGCTTAGAATGAGCATGCCCTGACTGTAACGCTACTCAAGAGTAATGTAAGGTAATATACTTGTACTTAACTGGGTGTTACTTTATAAGGCTGAGCACCATAGGGGAAGGTAGGAATATGTGGTGGACTCTGGCAGCTGTACGGTTGTCCACGACAAAGTTCATATTCCTCCTGACATATCAGAATCTTCAATAAATGTTACTTCTTCAGTCAACCACAGGAGGCTCCTGGGTGCATCCATTCTTTCCTCATTGACTATTCAATATTTTCCACGACAGATATATACACTCATGAAATTAGGAAGCCAATGTGAATAAACTAATTAGTGTGACTTCAAAAGGAATCAACCAATATTCTTATATACTATCTGTTTATATCTCCATGAGTCTAATTGTCCATCTATTTATTTATTTATTTATTTATTTATTTATTTATTTATTTATTTATCTATCAGCATTTAGTTGGCAATGAGCACAAAGAATTAATGAATGAGTGAATAACTAACTGACTAGTGTCCACAGAGCAGGGCAAACAGAAGAGGAAAGACACTTTTGCACTCACCCCACTGATTGAGAACATCATTTAAACTCATAAAATGTAGACATACCGACAGCGTCTCTATGCTCATCTAAACACTGATGCAAGCTGTCTCTCCCCTGCAGCAGCATGCCACACTGAACAGACAAAGAAGCCACACACCTGTCTGCTGGCACACTTCATCAGAATGGCTCCTCCCTCACTCTCCTGCCTACCTGCAGATACCCAACGCACTATTATTATTAGTATTATTATTATATTGATATTTATATGATTATTAATTAAACCCAGTCCCTTTAAATAAATTAGACATAAGGGGAAAAGAAAAAAAATATGCTGAATGCCTGCCGATCGTTCTCCTGACTCAACACATATTATATACTTATGAAAAAAATCTGTGCTGTTATATAATTGTGATTTTACAGCTTTATAGATAATTTTTCTCAACACCTACTTTTGGGATACAGATGGTGTCGTCTAAGGTCTCATCTGTTTTGATGGAAGCTTAACTTAAACTGGTGGTTTTAGCATTATGGTGTGGCATTTGTCTTGTTTTTGTTTTGTTCTCTTTTAAAGATCACCAAGCGGGCAGAGGTTGAAGCTACTGCTCGAAAAACATAAAGAAGGAGCACAACCTTGATGAGGAAACCCTACAGCAGTGGGTGTGTGATGTGAGGCAATGGACGGTAACAGGTGAAAAATGAACTGTACTTTGATGTCTTTTCATGTGTCCATGTTATTCCTTCACATCCACAATAGCACATTACTTTATGTTGAAAATGAGACAGTTGATGACATTTCTCTCTTTGGTTATTGTTTACCTATTCAGAGAGAGTATCCACTCCAGGGTGTACTGAAGACATGAGGGCAGACGTTGAGAACATCACTGTGTAACCCTTTTGCACAAGAAACAAGATCTGTACCGTCAGCATGGTTTGTGTTCAAACTAAGTTAATTTCCATTACACCACAAAAGATTATCAACCACAACACAGTTCTCTTTTCCTCCCACAATGCAGATAGCAACCAGGTGAGACAAAGAAAGAGAAAACAAATGACAGAGCTGAAGAAGAAGCTTCGTGAGAAGGTTGTTCAGTACAACTCAGTGGCTGAAGATCAGATTGAAGAGGAGTTGGCGTGCAGTCTGACAGAGGGTTACATCCCACCATGGGAGAGGCATGAAAATGGTATGCTAATAAGTTAGCTTGTCTTGTTGATCTTTGAGACTATTCCCACTCTATGACCGTGGTGCGACTGTATGTTAGTGTTGTAAATTTTGAACAGTTTTCAATTTTCAGATGGAACAATGGTTCCGACCTCACTTATTTAAATTATTATTATTCTATTTTTGTCAATGCGCAATTGAATTACAGTTTTAATACTTTTGTACTCTGGCCATAAATATATTAGTGTCAGAAATAAGCATTATTCTGCCATAACATGTAAATATACCTTTGTCCCTTCTCCATTCCTCTCCTCAATCTGAAGGTAACAACTTCATGTTGAAGAGGACTGTTTTTGACCAGGTGATGCTGGTGAAACACTTGGAGGAGGAGCAGAGCATCCTGTTAAAGGAGATGTCTCAGCACGTCCTTTACCTCCTGAAGGAAGTCAAAGAAGTGGAGACACTCAGAGGACAGACTTTGGAGAGCCTCAAAACCAACAGTCTGTATGAGCTCTTCAAAGGAGAATCTTTTCCTCCACTCTGCAAACAGGTTTAGTCCTACATGTGTAGAACACCTTCATATTTTTTCATTGTTAGAAATCTTGCCATGCATTATGCTGAACTCAGCAAATGTTTGGTGTCTGTATTTGATATATGATGGAAACAATAAGTTATCAATATTATATAATATGATATTAAAATCAATAAATGATGCTCTGTATCAGTTGTTTTGTTTGTTTTCATTTACAGATTTTGGTGACCTGACAGAGGAGGCTACACAAGGGCTCATCAGTGTCCTCAGTGGAAGACGTCTCTCAGTGAAAAGTCAGCACAGACAGGCTGTAGATGTGTACTGTAGCTTAGCCTCCATGGACTGTGATTCACTTCACACACAGACAGAGGACAGTGAGGAGTGGGACGACAACGGCTTCACTATCCCAGAGTCAGAGTCAGAGGAGGAAGAGGAGTAAGGGCCACTGCCTGACATTACTGAGGCACTGCTCCACTTGTATGGTGTTATTTACAGCCCTGGATGTGGATGTGATTTGATTGTTTTATAGGTGAGGTTAGGTGACTTTATTTGTACCTGTAGGTAGATTTGTTTTGCAGTGTAAACAGAGGATGACATCTGCATTAATAACAAACTAGACAACAGAGCATCAACAAAGAAAAACAGACAAACCACAACAAGACAGAGTACTCGTATGCTGCCTGAGACCAGAACAAGAACATTTCTTTTGGTGTCAACAACAGAAAATACCTGAAGATGAGCGGCAGAGGAAAAACTGGAGATTTTTTTCTTTTCGTCTCGGTGAGAGAAAGCATTAAAAGATGAGTGGAAGGGGCAAAACTGGAGCTCGATCGCTTCATTATATGTCCGTGTTTTCAGTCTCTTGGTGGGGACTGTTTATTTTTTAGATCTCACGTAAATAAACTGTAGGCTAATTACCTCTTTTCAATATTTCCAGTGCCCAGTTGGGCAGCTGGCCACAATGCCCCCCTGGTTAGTAAACCTGAACAATATGCATCTAAGTTTGGACAATACTGGGTGAGGTTGAGATACACTGGAGATGGTGATCTCCCCAACCGTGATTATGTCGGTGAGACACTCCTCTTTGAGTCCTGTTGGATTAATGCCTCGGATGTATATTCTTTCATCGCGTTGTCGAATAAGAGAGACTTTGAACTGTGTTTCCTCCAGGAAGCTCCTCTGCAAAGATTCCTGGAGGTACAAGCATCAAACAAGCTGGCCATGAAGTGGAAAGACTGGTCTGTTGAATCGTCAATTCAATTGGACATCACCACTTTAATTGTAAAATTCTGGACCGGTAGGGTGTCGGATCATGATATTGATTTATACCTGCGGAGGTATTGTGACATCTTACACTCCAGTAAACCAGTGGACAGGTTTGGCATCTGGTATGGAGTACGGAGGTATAAAGTTAAACTCCGAACAGATGCCAACGGAGAACGGATTACAATTCCCACCTCAATTTCCCTGGGTCCGTATAATGGCCGTATTATATATCCGGGCCAGTTAGTCGCGTGCTTCACCTGTCATTCCACCAATCATCAGGTGAGGCAGTGCCTGACGGTAAAGTGTTGGAGATGTGGCGGTCTGGGCCACAGAGCCAAAGAATGCAACCAGCAGAGTCTGTGCAGCCCATGTGCTCAAAATGGCCACACATTCTTCAGCTGTCCAGCGTCTTACTCTTACAAGGCGAGATCCCAGCAGCAGCCTGATCCTCCACCAGGCACTCGGGAGCAGCAGAGACAGTCTGGTCCTGTACCAGTGCCATGGGCGCAACAACAGCAGCATGGTCCATCAGCCCCACAGGAGCAGCAGCAGCAGCCAGCTGGTGCATCAGCCCCACAGGAGCAGCAGCAGCCTCATTTTGCTTCACCAGCCCTGACGGAACAACAGGAGCTCCCGGATCCTCTGGGGCCTGCCTCGCAGCAGCAGTGGATGGGCAGCCAGTCGATCTGCAGGAAACGTCAGCCCCCCTACCAGCCCTCCGCTCCACCACTGGGGGAAACCCCCCAGCTACCACAACGACAGAGTGACGCACCATCCACAGCAGAACAGCAGCGCTCAGTCCCCCTACCCGATGATTTCTCCTCTCCATCAGGTGAGGGGAGTCTAATTATACAAAGTGATGCTGATAGTGAGGTTGACAGTTGTGATGAAGCACAGGAGAAATATGAAAGTGCTAGTGAGAGCCCCAGTTCAGATTTCAGTTCAATAAGTCTGACTGCTGACCAAGGAACCTGTAGCATCCCTCTCTGTCCTCTGTCTAATGCCAACTGAGACTCTTTCTCCCCTACACCCGAGTTTTTAGCTCCAACAATTAACGAGTCACATGAAGCACCCTTTGAAATAGTAAGAAGGAAGAGACGATTAAAGCAATCTTTTCATAAGGAAAATAAAAGGCTGGATGACAGGCTCTCACCACAGTCACCACCCTGATTTACGATGAGCGTCCTTAAAATTGCCACCTGGAACGCTCGTGGTATTCAATCAAGTTCTTTCCGTCATCAAAATATTAATTATTTATTGAACACTGACTTTGATATTTTGTGCACCCAAGAACTGAGACTAAACACTCATGATGATGTCGAGGACGTCTGTAAAATGTGGCACAAAGGTAAAGCCTTTATATCAATAGGTGAAAATCTGGCTGACGGAGTGGACATATCTTTTAAAAGTAAAGACGTTGTTCTCATCAGGAGACGAGACATAATACCAGGGAGACTATTGATGAGAGATTGTTCATATCGAGGTGAGAAATATGGAATCATAAATGTCTACACCGCTTCTGAGAGAGTCAACAAAGTCTATTTATTTAAAAGACTCAGAGAATTATTGTTTGTGGGTTATAAAATCATTGTGTGTGGGGATTTTAATACAGTTACTGAAGAAAATGACAGATGTAGCTCAGTTCAGTTTCAGTTGAGTGTCGAAGGTAAATATTTAAAGGAAATATGTAATGAAGCTAACTTGATAGATGTGTGTCGAGCTGTGAATCCCCTCGGGAAAGAATTTACAAGGTTCGACTCTAAAACCAAGAATTTATGTGTCATCACATTTCAAAGTAAATCAGTGTGCAACTGTTCTAAATAACTTTTCTGATCACCTCATTGTTAAAACATGTCTGACATTTGGCTCCTCAGTCAATCGAGGTTTCTGGAAACTAAACACACAATGTTTAAAAGACACAGATTTATTGATTGAATTGAAACAAGAAATACATAAAATAATAGAAATAAAAATAATGACCAAATCTGACATTAAATTATGGGAAATATTTAAAAATAGGATGAAAAACTTTTTAAATTTAAATGTAGAGAACTAAACAAAGTAAAGAATATAAAGTATGACACATTAATGAGACAATATATTAATGTGAAACATATGAAACAAAAATCGAAAACTGAAGAAGACACTATGTCAAGTATTAAAAGACAAATTGATATATTTAACCATGAGTTATTATATAGTATCTATAAACAAGCAGATGTAGATGACAGGGAATTTAATTCATGCTATTCAATCAGGAAAAAACATATGCAAAGTAAATTTATTAAAAGTATAAAAAACAGAGAAGGGCTACTTGTTCATGATGAAAAACAAAAAGAGAGGCAATTAAAGACTTGTGCATAGATTCACATAAAACAATAGATATAGACTCAGGATGTGTTAAGCTCCTATTGGAATCAATCCCGTCTTTCAGCTCCTTAAACTTCAATGACTTGACTGCAGAAATCAGAAAAGAGGAGGTGATGGAAGCAATCCAGCATATGAACACTGGCAAAAGCCCTGGTCCAGATGGACTCCCCACAGAGTTCTACCAACTTTATATAGACCATGTGGTGAACCTCCTCACCTCTATGTTCAATGAAGGCCTCAAAGACGACTGCATGGGGAATTCCTTTTACCAAGGGGTTTTATCTTTATTATTTAAAAAGGAGACCAGACTGACCTGGACTATTACAGGCATATAACCATTATGAATACAGATTATAAAATATTAGCTCAAATAATTTCTAACAGATTAAATGCTATATTAGATCAAATAATAGAAAAAGAACAAACATGTGCAATTAAAGGAAGATTAATGTGGGATAATTTAAGTATACTGAGGGAAATTATTTATAAATCAGAAAAAAAATATTTCTATATAATTAGTTTAGATCAGCGGAAAGCTTTTGATTTTATTAGTAGGGAATATCTATGGGCGGTAATGGAAGCCTACGGCTTTCCTGATAAATTCGTTAGCATGGTGAAATGTCTGTATTGGAAATCTAACATCTCCATTAATGTTAATGGGGTCTTAACGGACCCCTTTACAGTGGATCGAGGTGTGAAGCAGGGCTGTCCTCTCAGTCCTGCTTTGTACATTTTAACCATAAAGCCACTTTTAACAATGATTAACTCTGAAAGGCTTATTTCAGGTACAAGGATAGGGCTCATACCCAAGATATGCAGATGATATCACTGTTATTATAAAAAGATGATGCTTTAACCAATATTCTTAGTTTATATGAATTAGCTTCAGGTACCAAATTAAACAATAATAAAACAGAAGGAGTGGATTGGAATGGAGAGTAATAAACAAAATATAAATGTTAAAGTTAAGCAGGAAATCAAAATTTTGGGCTTAACTTTCTGTCATAGAGATAGTAGTGAGAGAAACTGGCAGAGTAAGCTATGTGAAGTCAAAGAGGAGGTTAAAAAATGGGAAAACAAAGATATGAACTATAAAACAAGAGTTAACATGATAAAAACCTTCATTCTGTTCAAATTCCTCTTCCTTGCCAACATCTTCCCTCCATCAAATAATATGATCATTAAATTAAATAAACAATGTGTTAACTTAGTCTGGGGTACAACCAGGGAGGTTACAAAAAGAGAATTATTGTATAGAAGCAGAGAATATGGGGGGTTGGGGGCTGTAGAGCTGGGAAGTAGACTCCTTATTGCCTTCATGAAGAACGTGTCCACCGCCATTTCCAGGAACGCTCTCTGGGTCGGTGATCTTTCCATGTGGAGGAAAAGAAGAGGCCGAGCCAGACGAGGCCCAGACTATAAGTTAATGTATGGAGATTTTACCCACCAATACCAACATTTAAAGATTGACTGGAAAGACTGGCCAAGTAAAGTGATTTTTAATAAAAGTAACAATTATAAATATGGTGGAGTGATAAAGTATAAATGTTTAACCGACAGTGAAGGTATAGATGTTATAAAAATATGAAAAAACAAAAATCTCGGGATGTTCCTTGGCTCACCTCTGTCAACAGATTAGCTGTAAGAGCTGTTGTGTCATGGAGTTGTTATGTTACAACTAAAACCTGTCCCATGATTTACTGTAATGAAGATGAGACGCAGCAACACCTTCTTATCAGAATAGATCAGATCAGAAAAAGATTTATTGCCAGGTATAGTTAACACAATACAAGGAATTTGTTCTGGTGGGTTGGTGCAACATAAATATAGAAAAAACAAGATAAAGTAGAAGATACAAATATAAAATATATAAAGTAAGAGTGTAGTCGTGCAAAACAAGTAACAGTGTAACAGTGCAAGAAACAGAGCCACGGAATTAACGTATTTTGTACAAGAATGTTTGGAGTGCAAGATATTTACATTGATATTTACATTTATACAGGTTTTGAGTGCAACTTTATGGTGTGGATGTGCAGCATGACCAGCAACAGTGCCGGTGATGTGCATTAATGAACACCTTAATGTAACGTACAGTCTATGAGGAGGGGTGTCAGCGGGGACCTGGGCCTTGTTTCTGAGGCCGGTGGCAGACGGAAGAAACTGTTCTTGTGGCGTGAGGTTCTGGTCTTGATGGACGAAGCCTCCTGCCAGAGGGTAATGTTTGAAAGAGTTTGTGTCCAGGGTGGGAGGGATCGGCCACAATCTTACCTGCACGCCTCAGAGTCCTGGAGGTGTACAGGTCCTGGAGGGAAGGCAGACTGCAGCCAATGACCTTCTCAGCAGAGCAGATGATACGCTGCAGTCTGCACTTGTCCTTGGCAGTAGCTGCAGCGTACCAGATGGTGATGGAGGAGGTGAGGATGGACTCGATGATGGAGGTGTAGAAGTGCACCATCATCTTCACTGGCAGGTTGAACTTTCTCAGCTGCCGCAGGAAGTACATCCTCTGTTGGGCTTTTTTGGTGAGAGAGCTGATGTTCAGCTCCCACTTGAGGTCCTGGGTGATGATGGTGCCCAGGAAGCAGAAGGACTCCACAGTGACCACTGGAGAGTCTCTCAGGGTGATGGGGGTGAGTGTGAGCGGGGCTGAGTTCCTTCTGAAGTCTACAATCATCTCCACTGTCTTTAAAGCATTGAGCTCCAGATTGTTCAAGCTGCACCAGGACACCAGACGGTCTGTCTCCCTCCTGTAGGCGGACTCATCTCCATCAGAGATGAGCCCAATGAGGGTTGTGTCGTCCGCGAACTTCAGGAGCTTGACAGACTGGTGACTGGAGGTGCAACTGTTGGTGTACAGGGAGAAGAGCAGAGGGGAAAGAACACAGCCCTGAGGGGATCCAGTGCTGATAGTCCGGGAGTCAGAGATGTGTTTTCCCAGCTTTACATGCTGCCTCCTGTCAGACAGGAAGTCTGTGATCCACCTGCAGGTGGAGTCTGGCACGTTCAGCTGGGAGAGCTTGTCCTGCAGGACAGCTGGGATGATAGTGTTGAAGGCAGAGCTGAAATCCACAAACAGGATCCTGGCATAGGATCCTGGGGAGTCCAGGTGCTGAAGGATGAAATGCAAGGCCAGGTTAACTGCATCATCTACAGACCTGTTGGCTCTGTAGGCGAACTGCAGGGGGTCCAGGTGTGAGTCAGTAATGTCTTTGATGTGTGGAAGCATGAGGCGCTCAAATGACTTCATAACCACAGAGGTCAAGGCGACGGGTCTGTAGTCATTGAGACCTGTTGTCCTCAGCTTCTTGGGAACAGGGATGATAGCGGATGTCTTGAAGCAGGCCGGTGCATTGGCATGTTTCCAGTGAGGTGTTGAAAATACCTCACTGGAAAATAAAAAAAAAAAAAAAAATAAAATATTAGCTGACATCCATACACTACTGGAAAAATGAATTCTCATGGATATATGCTGTGTACAGTACGAGATAAAGCCACTATTCAAAGACAACAAATTCCATGCATCAATACCAAATAATCTAATCTCTTTTAAAATCACAATCTAAACATGGAAACTGGAAATGTAATGTTGAGGGGGTTGGGGGATTAACATGATTGTAATAATAATATTAATATAAATAGTAAATGGGTATTATTGATAAAATAAGTAAGATGGACTGTTATGGAGTGTTACCGAGCTCAGGAGGTCTGGTCCCAGCTGCAGGGTCTCGGCCTGGCACCTGAAGTCAGTTATAAATCAGTAATGTACGGAATATTAAACAAACAAATGAGAACTTTTTCAACTGATTATTAGTATTGTATGTGATAAACTGTGGATAACAAGGTGCGTTATGGTCCTGAAACAGACAGTGATGGACAGCGATACCGTGGTGAAACACGTTTTAACTGACTTGAGAAGGAGGAGAACTCTAGATAAGATCCAGTCCCTCCCCTGGAATAAACTCAACCTTGTTTCTTAACTTTTTTTTTTTTTTCAAAGTGGACTAATTTTAAATTTTCTAATTAATGAATGGCAGTGATGATGATGTTATGTAACTCGTGGCACAAGTGTCGTATTCATTGTATATTGTAACTGTATACTGTAATTAATGCACTTCTATTTAATAAATTTGTACTTAAAAAAAAAAAAAGGAGTAAGGACCACTGCCTGACATTACTGAGGCACTGCTCCACTTGTATGGTGTTATTTACAGCCCTGGATGTGGATGTGATTTGATTGTTTTATAGGTGAGGTTAGGTGACTTTATTTGTACCTGTAGGTAGATTTGTTTTGCAGTGTAAACAGAGGATGACATCTGACATCATTAACAACAAACTAGACAACAGAGCATCAACAAAGAAAAACAGACAAACCACTGTAGCATATCAATGATTATAAAATAATGAACTCAACTCTTCTCATTTCTGAGTATTTCCCCAGGAAATCCATCTGACACTATGTGGCACCTAAGTGCTAAAGGCTTAAGTTTTATGACTGGCAGAATAAACAGATAAGACCAGTTCCTCCTCTCTGACCCAAGGAACTCCAGGACATACACCAGGAGGAGGAGTTTATTGCCCCACATTCCTGCTTTAATCCTGCCAGACACATCCAAAGCTTAATGTGGCCTCTTCCTTTCTCCCTGCCTGGAACAGAACATTACATTAAGATTTTAATGGTTGACTATGCTTTCATTCCTCAGCTACTGTCATATAAGTATCACTGTGACAATGTCAAACATCAGTCTCCACACAGATCCTCTTCCTTTTCCTCCTTCTGATAAGGACTAAATGTGACATGTGGGATTGGTTGTGGATTAACTCTACAGACACAATCATACATAGATATGCCTGTTGTAAAACACCTTCCTACATGCTCTGATACCATGGTTCATCTGTGTTATTTAATTTGTTGATTCATTTTGATTCAATTGGTCAAGTTTTGTTCTGTGGTTTCCTATTATAAGGTGTTTGGTATTGATCTGCAGCGGAGAGAGCGAGCTTCCATGTAGAGAAACTTTAATAAAGTAAAACACAGCAGTATTAATATTAAATAAGTTAAAAGAATATCATCTCAGTTAACTTGGTGGATGGGGATGGACCAGTGGTCACACCCCCACTGGACCATCAGCAAAGATAATAAAGAGCCCCCGCTGGTCTGAGCGCTGGCGCTACTCTTCTTCAGTCCTTCAGTCAGTCAAGTTCTGGTCTTCATCCTCTCCACTGCATCTCTGTTCTCCCTCTCCCACATGCTGGGAGGGGGAGGGAAACAATGATGACCCAGAGACAGAGACATGCTGTCCCACCGCAGGCCCAGCGCCTCATGGCATGAAGAGCAACCTCTCCAGAATCTTCATTCTGCTCCAGATATGACTGAAAGACTCTGAATGCTGCCTCTGAATGGCCTCCTCAGGACCCAGCACCTCACGGCATGAAGAACAGCCTATCCAGAACCTTCCAACTCTGCATCCTGCCTCAAGACCATCTTGTCTCCTCTGTCTACTCCTTTGCCCTGAAAATGTGAGCCAGCTCCTCTGCTCAGACACAGGCTGCAGAAAATGACTCCAGCCGTCATGAAGAAACTTAAAAGAAGAAAAGACTGTCGGTCGACACGTTGGTGTGAATCCAGCCGACCTCCCCCACCAACAAAGAGGGGGGAAGAATAGAAGCAAGGGCACAGAGACTATGCTGTGAAGAGGAGAGACAGACAGAGAGAGACTGAGATGGAGCCATGTCAACCAGAGATGTTCAGAGACGACCAAAGATGTCCAGAGCTGTCCAGAACTGTCCAGAGATGACCAAAGGTTCCCAGAACTCCCCAGAGATGTCCAGAGCTGTCCAGAACTGTCCAGAGATGACCAAAGGTTCCCAGAACTCCCCAGAGATGTCCATCGATGCCCGAAAGAGCAACTGGTGAAGTTCAAGCCGAAGTCACCTGCAGAGATCCAGCAGATCCAGACAAAACCTGCTGCCACTCCTCACTCCCATCCATCCAGGAACGGTGATATAATGCATATACATCTTACAGATATTAAAGAGTGTGATGATTAGACGCTAAATTAAATGGCCTGAATTTAGGGCTTAATCCAGAAAACTTAATAATATTTAGTAAGATTTCAATAAAATGCTAAACCAACTCTGAATAGTAAATTACTCACAATCTTCTCTGATGCCTCTCAAACTCTCAACTGCTGAACGGTACACCAAACCTAAACCAAATTTTGTTAACAACCTAATTCTTAATTTGGTCTAGATAACCACCACTGAATTAAACTGGTCACATTGAATCAATTCATCATTCATCCTTAAACTTTTGTGTAATCATTCATTCCATTTTGGTCACGATGAGTCAATCCCATGTTTTCCCATGTTTTTTATATTTTCTTATTTCTGTTAGTGGCCTGGTCATTTAGTTCATCAAACTAAACATTTATTATTAGTTATTTTCTGTTACAGTAGTAGTCTGGTTATAGTTTGTCAAATAAACATCTCATTTATAAAGAACATGGTTAGTTGATTTGTGTGTGTATATAAAGTAATTGAATCACTGTACACTAGGTCAAGAACTCCGTAGCACCCTGAGATTAAGAGACTCTATTAATTAATGTCAAATTCACAAGTTTTCCCTGTTTTAGCAAAACTGGGTGGCGCCCTGATAATTTCTACTATTAAAGGCAATTTTTGGTTTATGATCAATAACTTAAAGATATTGTTCATAAATACATAATTTGATATTAATTAATGATTGACTAATCTGCTCTACACTATTTATGCTACACATCACATCTTGGGCCTGAAATCCATGCTGAATCCACCCTTCTGATGGGATCAGTTTAATCCAGATTTTTTGGATCAAAGTGATCCCAATCCCACTAAAAACTCTTAAAAACCCAAACCAAAGGTTTGATCCACATCAACACCCAGATTGGATTACATGATCTAATCTGATTACATAATCCGTTTTTTCTTTTAAAAAAGCCATTTTCAAGATTTGATCCAATCCGTTATCCAAAATCTGAGTGGATTCCTTTTGAAAAACTGGGCCCTGGTTATTATACAGAAGCATTAAGGTTAACTGTTGTTTTATGAACTGGAACAATTGATACAACCTGTCATCCTTAAGTCCAGTTTCTAATACATTGATCTGAATGATTTTTATTTTTTAAAAGACGAATCCTTTGTTTTCTTTTAACTAAAAATGACTAAAACTAGACAAAAACTATCACATATAGAAATGACTAAAATGTCACCAAAACTAAAAAGTATTTTCATTCCAAAAGACTTAAGACTAAATCTAAAATGGCTGCCTAAAACAACACTGGTTTTACTGTAATTCTCCACTAACTTTTGAGATTTTTTTCAGCTCCATACTGGAAAATAACAAAGTAACACAGTACAAAATAAACAATTACAACAAAATAGGAGCAAAACAGACATGTAGTCTGACTAATTAAAACAAATGAAAAATAGAAACAAGTACCTCACATAACAGCAAATCTAGCTTTGGTTATTTATCAATGCATAGAAGTTAATGTGAGTTAACATTAACATATCGTAATATAAACTTTCTAAACTGTTCATATGGATATTACTACTGACTAACCTCTATTCCCTTATGTTTTCTCAGTGGCCCAAGACCTGTGTGTGTGTGTGTGTGTGTGTGTGTGTGTGTGTGTGTGTTTTTCAGTATATTGTGTTTTCTTTAATAAAAAATGTAAATGAAATTGTCTTATTTTATCATCCCCATGATATTTATTTTGATATGATCAATATGTGAAACTGGTGAGTGTGACCCAGTTAGTCCTCATTTAGTTTTGGCTAACAATTATATTTTAATAATAATACATTTTATGAACAGATTGCCTGTCACGTTACCTGTTACTCAAAGACACTGTACATCAAAGGTGACATAAAAGCACAATATTTGAAAAGATCATAACAGTATCTATATAAAAGCAATCAAACATTAAAAGCAATTCTGAATAAGTGAGTTTTTTCCAGGGATTTGATTCTGGGTAGGTCTGAGCAGGTGTGAATGTTTATGGGCAGAGTGTGGGGGCAGCAACAGTAAAAGCCCCAGGTCCGGTTCTTGGTTCTGTGTGAAAGGGAGAGGAGGTGGGCATCAGAGGATTGAAGGTCCTGATGGTTTTGGTGGAATGTAGAGCTGGATGTTGACAGTGAAGCAGTGGAAACGGACACCGTGATGATAACTGAGGTAAGTGGGAGTATGTACAAGAGCCATTCATATGAAGTAATATCAACCCATTTATACAAAGTAATATAAAGTAGAATTCATAAACAACCATCATTTTCATGGAGGATCACCCAGACACTGGATTCTTCAGATACAATGCAACTGATCAGGGTTAGGGGTGGGGAAAGTGAAAAACTACTGATTATCAACACAAAACATGGTCTAAGTGGCCTGAAATGACATTTGTGACTTATAATAAGCCAAAACTAAATTGTCACTAAGACATTTGTCCACTATGTCAACCAAAACAGGTTTTAATCATTTTTATGCAGGTGACCATTCATGGCCTCTTGAAATCTATACCTGACACTAGGGGTTGGTCAAGAAAGGTAAAGCTTTAAATTTTGTCATAGAGGTAAACCAAATACATCATCGGAAAGGTCTTATCAAGGAGGATAGTATGATGTCAGTCTAAGGGCTCTATGCCAGTCCTGCTTTGAACTATTGACCTTTGAACTCTGCCTTTTCTGCATTTTCTAAGTCATCTAGCTCAACAACAGAATTACCTACAATCATGACAGTAACATTTCTGGAAAGGTCTTGATTTCCTTTATCATGTGGGGTATGGTTTTGTGTGTTCACCTATAGCAGGCATCACTAAATATGGTAAAAACACATTTTCAGCTATTTAACATGTTCTTTTTAAAATTCTGACCAAACAGCAGTGTTCCCCATCCACTAAAACCCCTGACTACACTTTCACTTTTATATGAAGTACTTCCACTAATGAGAAAAAGGGGTTATAAATAAAAAACTACAATTCCCTATTGCAGCGCAATACAACATGATAGGGCTGACCGTTAAGTATGTAGTTTTTCCGGTTAGCTAGTTGTCAGAATCAGAACAGGGTTTTTCAACAGAAC
>JAQQSB010001664.1:0-37500 GCA_029721515.1 Synanceia verrucosa | reverse complement strand
CTTTATATTCTTTACTTTGTTTAGTTCTCTACATTTAAATTTAAAAAAAATTTTCATCCTATTTTTAAATATTTCCCATAATTTAATGTCAGATTTGGTCATTATTTTTATTTCTATTATTTTATGTATTTCTTGTTTCAATTCAATCAATAAATCTGTGTCTTTTAAAGATTTTGTGTTTAGTTTCCAGAAACCTCGATTGACTGAGGAGCCAAATGTCAGACATGTTTTAACAATGAGGTGATCAGAAAAGTTATTTAGAACAGTTGCACACTGATTTACTTTGAAATGTGATGACACATAAATTCTTGGTTTTAGAGTCGAACCTTGTAAATTCTTTCCCGAGGGGATTCACAGCTCGACACACATCTATCAAGTTAGCTTCATTACATATTTCCTTTAAATATTTACCTTCGACACTCAATTTAAACTGAACTGAGCTACATCTGTCATTTTCTTCAGTAACTGTATTAAAATCCCCACACACAATGATTTTATAACCCACAAACAATAATTCTCTGAGTCTTTTAAATAAATAGACTTTGTTGACTCTCTCAGAAGCGGTGTAGACATTTATGATTCCATATTTCTCACCTCGATATGAACAATCTATCATCAATAGTCTCCCTGGTATTATGTCTCGTCTCCTGATGAGAACAACATCTTTACTTTTAAAAGATATGTCCACTCCGTCAGCCAGATTTTCACCTATTGATATAAAGGCTTTACCTTTGTGCCACATTTTACAGACGTCCTCGACATCATCATGAGTGTTTAGTCTCAGTTCTTGGGTGCACAAAATATCAAAGTCAGTGTTCAATAAATAATTAATTTTTGATGACGGAAAGAACTTGATTGAATACCACGAGCGTTCCAGGTGGCAATTTTAAGGACGCTCATCGTAAATCAGGGTGGTGACTGTGGTGAGAGCCTGTCATCCAGCCTTTTATTTTCCTCATGAAAAGATTGCTTTAATCGTCTCTTCCTTCTTACTATTTCAACATAATGACGGTTGGGAAGATCACCATCTCCAGTGTATCTCAACCTCACCCAGTATTGTCCAAACTTAGATGCATATTGTTCAGGTTTACAACCAGGAGGGCATTGTGGCCAGCTGCCCAACTGGGCACTGGAAATATTAAAAAGAGGTAATTAGCCTACAGTTTATTTATGAGATCTAAAATAAAGGAAACAGTCCCACCGAGAGACTGAAACTGGACATATAATGAAGCGATCAAGCTCCAGTTTTGCCCCTTCCACTCATCTTTTAATGCTTTTCTCTCACTGACAAAAGAAAAATCTCCAGTTTTTCCTCTGCAGCTCATCTTCAGGTATTTTCTGTTGTTGAGACCAAAAGAAATGTCTTGTTCTGGTCTCAGGCAGCATACAGTACTCTGTCTTGTTGTGGTTTGTCTGTTTTTCTTTGTTGATGCTCTGTTGTCTAGTTTGTTGTTAATGCAGATGCCATCCTCTGTTTACACTGCAAAACAAATCTACCTACAGGTACAAATAAAGTCACCTAACCTCACCTATAAAACAATCAAATCACATCCACATCCAGGGCTGGTAAATAACACCATACAAGTGGAGCAGTGCCTCAGTAATGTCAGGCAGTGGCCCTTACTCCTCTTCCTCCTCCTTGACTCTGACTCTGGGATAGTGAAGCGTTGTCGTCCCACTCCTCACTGTCCTCTGTCTTGTGTGAAGTGAATCACAGTCCAGGGGAGGCTAAGCTACAGTACACATCTACAGCCTGTCTGTGCTGACTTTTCACTGAGAGACGCTTCCACTGAGGACACTGATGAGCCTGTTATGTTGGTCATGTCAAGTTGTTTTGGTTCATTTTTGTCATATTGTCCTGTTATTTCCTGTTTTATTTTGTATTAATTGTCTTCCCTTGTGTTTCAGCTTCTGCTTTCCTGCCCTTGTGTTTCCTGCGTCTGTTGATTGTCTGCTTCCCCTGATTGTTTCCAGCTGTTACCCATTACCTCGTATTTATGTCTGCGTCTCCCAGTCATGTGCCAGTACGTCTTGTGAATTCTCCAAGCTACCAGCCATTAAGTCAAGTGTTTCGCGGCCAGGTTGTGTCAGTATCAGTTTCTGTCATTGTGTCGAGATTTGTCCAGTTTAGTACTAGTGTTTTGTCTGTCTCTAGCATCAGTGTAATCATCCAGTCCAGTCTTAGTGTTTTGTCTGTTTTGTAGCATCTGTGTTGTCAACCAGTTTAGAGCCTTTTTCCCTCACTGTTAGTGAGCGTTTATGTTTTGTCTTTTTCTTTAAGTTGTTTTCCTCATTGTGTGAGCGCTTTAGTTTAGCAATTTTCCTAGTATCCTAAGTTTGTTTCATGATCTGCCTAGTGTGTTTTCAATCTGAGTTTTAGTTTCATCTCGCTTAGCATCAGTGCCTGAGTTGTTTTGTTAAATTTGGTTTGTGAACATTTCTGTATTAAATACCTTTAGCTTATTTCTGTCGTGACGAGTCGTGCTTTTGGGGTTCAGTCATTTCGTGCACGCTCTAACAGAACGCACTGGCCATGCACATGAACCCAGCCGACTCTAGCCAGTTAAAGGAGCTGGTAGCTCTGCACAGTGACAGAATCTTGAGGCAGGAGGAGCAGGCAGTTGCCTTGGTGAGACTTCAGCCACGTTATCGCCTCGCCAGGATGAGTTTAGGCGATCCATGACTGCACAAGTTGACTCGTTAGCTCATCACATGCAGGACCTGCTAGCTCACCTGCATAAGCAGTCAGCCGCTCCCACGGTTCCTGAAGGCAGCAGCTCCAGTTAGCCGGTGGTGACACAGACAATGTTCATTCCTGCGCCACCGCCCTTGCCCCTGATAAGTTTGCGCCAGTCAGAGTTATGTCGCTCTTTAGTGCAATGTGAACTGCATTTCCATGAACCCTACCGCGTTCCCACCCTCAATCTCGAGGGCATTTATTACCTCACATCTGACGGTAGAGCAGCGGCATACTACGCTGAATGGTCGTGGACTCAATTTGTTCATCCCCGGGAGGACTTTGTGACTGAGCTCCGCTCGGTTTTTGATCAGTCTCGCCTCGACGGCAGGTCGCATGTTAAAGAGATTTGTCAAGGCAACCGCCGGTTGCTGATTGCCTATCGAGCTCTCGGCCGTGGCCAGGGACAGTGGTTTAGGAGAACCAGCGTAGTTGATGCCTTTTGGACGGCTTAAGTGACACTATTCATGACCAGATGGGTCCACAGGAGCTTCCCCGACAGTTTGGAGGCGGTCATCGAGGCGTGCTATCCGCACCGATCTCTGGGTTGGATCGCCGCTTCCGACGGCGCAGGGAGGAACCGGGCGAGGATGCGAGGCGACCAGAGGACCAGAGATGGCTCCAGTGGCTGAGGGATCCGGTGGACGAAGGGCTCTCCGGCACTTAGGAGGAACCCATGCAGGTCGGCAGGACGAGGATTTCCCAGGAGCGCCAGCGGCGACAGCAGAGGGTTATGTTTCTACTGCGGGGAGCAGGACATCCCCGTCACCTGCCCATTAAAGGAGCAGGCTCATCAGAAGACCTGGGGGTCTGGTGAGCCAGTTCGCTGCTGCAGAAACCCAGACATCTGACACAGGTAACTTGTACTGTCAATAACTTTGAGAGAACTCATGAAGTACCTAATTGACTCAGGAGCAGACGGAAGTCAATGGACTGGAAGGTGTTGGAGTTGGATTCGACAGAGCCTTTATCTCAGCCTCTGGCTGCCAGGGCTCTGAACGGTAGGGAAATTTTTAAGATCACTCACCACACCAACCAGTGACAATAACCTAGGGAAGCACAGCGAGAGACTCAGTTTCCAGGTTTATGAGTCTGTACATCATGTCATTGTTTTAGGTTTTCCATGGTTATGTAAACATTGTCCATGTAATTGGGGAACAGGGAGATTGAGGATGGTCTGAGGACTGTTGAGGAGGTGTTTTGAGAGGGAGGAACTGGTAACCATGGGAGGGTTGAGAGCTGATCCAGATCAACCAGTTATTTCTTCTTCTCTGCACCAGATTGACTTGTCCTTGGTACCTCAATGCTATCATGACCTAGCTTTGGTTTTTAGCAAAGCTAAAGCAACCTCCTTGCCCCTCACAGAGATTATGACTGTGCCATCGAGCTGAGAGAGGGCGCCCTGCCCAAGGGCGGCTTTATGCCATCTCGGGCCAGAAAGGCTGGCGATGGACAGTTATATACAGTCTTCTCTTGAAGCAGGTATCACCCGGGCCGTCATCATCACCCCTTGGAGCAGGATTCTTCTTTGTGGACAAGAAGGATGGCTCTCTGAGACCATGTATCGACTATGCACCACTGAATGAGATAACCATAAAAACAGGTACCCCCCTCTCTCATGACATCAGCTTGAGCTATTGCAGGATGTACAATATTCACCAAGCTGGACTTACGCAATGCTTACCATCTGGTTGAATAAGGGAGGGGATGAATGGAAGACGGGGTTTAATACACCGTCGGGACATTATGAATACCTTGTCATGCCGTTTGGACTGTCTAATGCACCAGGTGTTTTTCAGAATCTAGTCAATGATGTGCTCAGGGAATACTTAAACAGATTTGTCTTTGTATACATTGATGATATTTTGATTTTCTCTCCCAGTCTTGAAAGTCATGTGTGTCATGGCGCAAGTTTAACAAGTTGCTGGAAAACCAGCTTTTGTGAAAGCGAGAAAAGTGAATTTCATGCCAGATCCGTGTCTTTCCTGGGCTTTATCATAGCCCTGGTCGATACAAATGGATCCGCTAAAGTGAAAGCGGTTAGAGATGGCAGTTCAATAACCAGAAAGTGCAGCAATTCCTTGGTTTGCTAACTTTTACCGTCGGTTCATTCGAACTATAGCGCAATTTACGCCTCTGCATACATTAACCTCTGCCAAGTCTCCTTTCAGTGGTGCCCTGCAGCGGACGCCTGCGTTCAAGCAGCTCAAGCAGAGGTTCACCACAGCTCCCATTTCGCCATGCCCGACCCAACCAAGCAGTTCCTGGTGGAAGTAGATGCTTCGGCATAGGCATGTGGAGCAGTGCTCTCCAGAGATCATCTACGGACGGGAAGATGCATCCCTGTGCCTTTTGTCCAGGAAACCTGTCTAAGGCGGAAAGAAATTACGATGGGCAACAGGGAGCTGCTGGCGGTAAAGGTGGCCTTAGAGGAGCGGGGGCACTGGTTGGAGGGCTCAAGAGCCTTTTGTGGTTTGGACAGATCATAAGAATTTGGAGTACATTCGCATGCCAAGCGCTTGAATTACGTCCCAAACCCGCTGGTCTTTGTTTTTAACCGCTTTCAGTTTACTCTCTCTTACAGGCCTGGTTCCAGAATGTGAAGCCGGACGCCCTCTCAAGGCTATATGATCCAGAGCCTGTGACCAGGGAACCAGAGCCCATCCTGCCGTGTGATGTTGTGGTAGGAGCTAACCTGGCCAATAGTAAACAGGGTTAAACAAGCCAACGGGAAAACCCGCCACCTAAAGGCTGTCCCAATCGGCCTGTTTGGCGGAGGGTTTGAGGTCTCAGGTGGTACATTGGCTCACACATCTCGCCTAACCTGTCATCCTGGAGTAAAACGCACCTTGTTCTTTTTCGCCAACATTCTGGTGGCCCGCCATGGACTCGATGGTCAAGGAATACGTGGAAGCCTGCCCTGTGTGTGCCCGCACAAAACATCGTGCAGGCTGGCTGGACTCTCAGCCCTCCCATTCCCAGCCGCCATGGCGGAAATAGCGCTGGACTTCGTCACGGTCTGCCTACGTCATGTGGCAATACTACTGTGTTAACTGTGGTGGATCGATTCTCTAAGATGACACATTTTATTGCGTTACCAAAGCTGCCTCTGCAAGGAGACAGCGGAGGTCATGTTCAGTTGAGTTTTCTGTATTCATGGATTTCTAAGGACATTGTTTCAGATCGTGGACCACAGTTTGTATCCAGGTTTTGGCGAGAGCTTTGTGGCTGATCGGGGCAACGGTGAGCTTGTCATCAGGATACCATCCACAGTCCAATGGCCAAACGAGGACTAAACCAAGTGTTGGGGACCTGTCTGCGATGTCTTATCACTCAGAATCCAGCCCTCATGGAGCAGACTACTTTCCCTAGGTTGAGTACGCTGACAACTCCCTTCCATCTGCGGCCACTGGACTCTCCCGTTTCATGTTGTATATGGTTATCAGCCCCTGCCTTTCCAGATGTGGAAAGAGGGTCCGGGTCCCGCCAGCTCACGCCCTGTTCGAGAGCCCAAAGGTCTGGGAGGCCACCCGTCGGTTCTCCAGCAAGTGGCGCGGATGAAGAAAGGCTGATCGACGCCCGTCCAGCACCCGAATACCAGACGGGTCAACGTGTGGCTGTCAACACAAGATCTTCCTGGCCACGACTAAGAAGCTTGCCCCCCGCTTTATCGGACCTTACCCCATCTCCAAGGTGGTGAATCCAGCAGCGGAGCGACTACGCTGCCTCGCTCCCTCAAGGTCCACCCAACTTTCCATGTCAGCAAAATAAAGCCAGAAAGGATCAGCCCATTGGTTCCCCCTTCCGACCCCCACCTCCCCGATCATTGATGGGGACCAGCATATACTGTCCATAGGTTCCTGGCGGGACGGAATAGGGGGCGAGGAAGACAGTTTTGGTGGACTGGGAGGGTATGGTCCTGAAGAGAGGAATGGATTCCGGCATCCCACATTCTAGACAAGACTCTCATCCAGGATTTTACCATCGCCACCCTGAGATCCCTGGGCCAGAGACGACCCTTAAGGAGGGGTACTGTTATGTTGGTCATGTCAAGTTAAGTTTTTGGTTCAGTTTTGTCATATTGTCCTGTTATTTCCTGTTTTATTTTGTATTAATTGTCTTCCCTTGTGTTTCAGCTTCTGTTTCCTGCCCTTGTGTTTCCTGTGCCTGTTGATTGTCTGCCCGCTCTGATTGTTTCCAGCTGTTACCCATTACCTCGTGTATTTATGTCTCGTCTCCCCAGTCACGTGCCAGTACGTCTGTGAATTCTCCAAGCTACCAGCCATTAAGTCAAGTGTTTCACGCCAGGTTGTGTCGTATCAGTTTCTGTCATTGTGTCGAGATTTGTCCAGTTTAGTACTAGTGTTTTGTCTGTCTCTAGCATCAGTGTAATCATCCAGTCCAGTCTTAGTGTTTTGTCTGTTTTGTAGCATCTGTGTTGTCAACCAGTTTAGAGTTCCTTTTTCCCTCACTGTTAGTGAGCGTTTATGTTTTGTCTTTTTCTTTAAGTTATTGTTTTCCTCATTGTGTGAGCGCCTTTAGTTTAGCAATTTTCCTAGTATCCTAAGTTTGTTTCATGATCTGCCTAGTGTGTTTTCAATCTGAGTTTTAGTTTCATCTCGCTTTAGCATCAGTGCCTGAGTTGTTTGTTAAATTTGGTTTGTGAACATTTCTGTATTAAAATACCTTAGCTTATTTCTGTCGTGACGAGTCGTGTGCATTTGGGTTCAGTCATTTGGCCACGTTCTAACAGAGCCCTTGTGTAGCCTCCTCTGTCAGGTCACCAAAATCTGTAAATGAAAAACAAACAAAACAACTGATACAGAGCATCATTTATTGATTTTAATATCATATTATATAATATTGATAACTTATTGTTTCCATCATATATCAAATACAAACACCAAACATTTGCTGAGTTCAGCAAACCATGGCAAGATTTCTAACAATGAAAAAATATGAAGGTGTTCTACACATGTAGGACTAAACCTGTTTGCAGAGTGGAGGAAAGATTCTCCTTTGAAGAGCTCATACATACTGTTGGTTTTGAGGCTCTCCAAAGTCTGTCCTCTGAGTGTCTCCACTTCTTTGACTTCCTTCAGGAGGTAAAGGACGTGCTGAGACATCTCCTTAACAGGATGCTCTGCTCCTCCTCCAAGCGTTTCACCAGCATCACCTGGTCAAAACAGTCCCTTCAACATGAAGTTGTTACCTCTAGATCTTCAGATTGAGGAGAGGAATGAGAAGGGACAAAGGTATATTTACATGTTATGGCAGAATAATGCTTATTTCGACACTAATATATTTATGGCCAGAGTACAAAAGTATTAAAACTGTAATTCAATATGCATTGACAAAAATACAATAATAATAATTTAAATAAGTGAGGTCGGAACCATTGTTCCATCTGAAAATTGAAAACTGTTCAAAATTTACAACACTAACATACAGTCTACTTATGGTCATAGAGTGGGAATAGTCTCAAAGATCAACAAGACAAGCTAACTTATTAGCATACCATTTTCATGCCTCTCCCATGGTGGGATGTAACCCTCTGTCAGACTGCACGCCAACTCTCTTCAATCTGATCTTCAGCCACTGAGTTGTACTGAACAACCTTCTCACGAAGCTTCTTCTTCAGCTCTGTCATTTGTTTTCTTCTTTGTCTCACCTGGTTGCTATCTGCATTGTGGGAGGAAAAGAGAACTGTGTTGTGGTTGATAATGTTTTGTGGTGTCATGGAAATTAACTTAGTTTGAACACAAACCATGCTGACGGTACAGGTCTTGTTTCTTGTGCAAAAGGGTTACACAGTTATGTTCTCAACATCTGCCCTCATGTCTTCAGTACACCCTGGAGTGGATACTCTCTCTGAATAGGTAATCAATAACCAAAGAGAGAAATGTCATCAACTGTCTCATGTTCAACATAAAGTAATGCTATTGTGGATGTGAAGGAATAACATGGACACATGAAAAGACATCAAAGTACAGTTCATTTTTCACCCTGTTACCCCATTGCCTCACATCACACACCCACTGCTGTAGGGTTTCATCAAGGTTGTGCTCCTTCTTTATGTTTTCTAGAGCGGTAGCTTCAACCTCTGCCCGCTTGGTGATCTTTAAAAGAGAACAAAACAAAACAAGACAAATGCACACCATAATGCAAAACCACCAGTTTAGTTAAGCTTCCATCAAAACAGATGAGACCTTAGACGACACCATCTGTATCCCAAAAGTGGTGTTGAGAAAAATTATCTATAAAGCTGTAAAGTCACAATTATATAACAGCACAGATTTTTTAGTAAGTATATAATATGTTGAGTCAGGAGAACGACGGCAGGCATTCAGCATATTTTTTTCTCTTTCCCTTATGTCCAATTTATTTAAAGGGACTGGGTTTAATTAATAATCACATAAATATCAATATAATAATAATACTAATAATAATAGTGCTGGGTATCTGCAGGTAGGCAGGAGAGTGAGGGAGGAGCCATTCTGATGAAGTGTGCCAGCAGACAGGTGTGTGGCTTCTTTGTCTGTTCAGTGTGGGCATGCTGCTGCAGGGGAGAGACAGCTTGCATCAGTGTTTAGATGAGCATAGAGACGCTTCGGTATGTCTACATTTTATGAGTTTAAATGATGTTCTCAATCAGTGGGATGAGTGCAAAAGTGTCTTAGTTATTCACTCATTCATTAATTCATTGTGCTCATTGCCAACTAAATGCTGATAGATAAATAAATAAATAAATAAAAAATAGATGGACAATTAGACTCACAGAGATATAAACAGATAGTATATAAGAATATTGTTGATTCCTTTGAAGTCACACTGATTAGTTTATTCACATTGGCTTCCTAATTTCATGTGTGTATATATAGATATATTTTATTTGGTTGAGAGGCAAATTAAAGAACTGAATAGACTTGGTGCATTAATTGCCAAATAAAATGCCTAATAAATCCAACCTCACTCATAAATTTAACATGATTTTTTTTGTTTAAATAATAATATGATATTTAATTTTACCATGATGAAATAAGCTATCAAATATACTATGTTGATAAATTTGCTTATCTAATTTAATGCTCTGTTTCCATTTTAAGGTTATCAATCTATCCCATCCTGTGTGGTATTGAGAGGATAAATAAAGACACAGTGAATGAATGGATGGAGTGTACCTGGCCCTCTGTGGTCATCTATGCCGCTTTGAGTTCAGGCAGGCATTGAAGCATTATCCCCAGAGGACTCTACAGTTGATAACCGAGCATGAGCGTGGATGAGAAGCTAAAGGCTTTGCACGCCAAGAGGGCTGTAGACTAAAGGTAAAGCCAGAGGAGTCCTATATTCCTGAGAAAGATGGCAGGGGAAATGTTGGAGAAGACTGTGAAACAACTCGGGAGGGAAAGAACCACTGCAAAGAGAAGCCAAAAAAGTGAGGCCACCTTCCTCAGAAAAGAGGCAGACAGATGAATGGGGGAGAACGGGAGGGAGGAATTAACAGACTCTTTGTTACAGGAGACTTTTGATCCCCCCCCGGGGACTAAGAACCCCAGGCTGAGGCATCGGGAGCAAAAAAAGGGAAAAGAAGATGCAGTTTTTTGGAGAGAAAACAGAGGGTGACATTGAGAGAATTTGCAAACAAGCTGAAGAAAGAGGGGAAAGAATTGAAAGACACTGCCCAAAGGGGAAACCCTTGTGGTCCTTTGTATGGCTTTTAAATGAGCTCACAGAAAAGGTTTCCATGAAATTGAGAAGAGCTGTGATGTAGCTACCTGTTGAAAGTACCCACTTGAGAGCAAATGAGATGCACCAAACCCCTCCTGGGGAAGGGGGTGAAAGGGGCCCCCAGAACTATGTCTGCCTGGGAGTGGGGGATACCCATGGAAGAGAGACAGCCCTGAATGAAAAATTAAAGTTTTAAAGGGGTTTTGATTTGAAAGGGCTGGAAATGGGGAAAAGCGGGAAGTTCATCCGGAGGAGGACTAAAAAGAAGCGGGAGAGTGGCGGGAAACCAGTAATGCCAGTAGCACCTGCACCTGCTGCTGTGGGGGTTAAACCAACAGCCCTTCCCATCTTTGGGGGAAAATAAAGAAAATACCACAAGGGGGAGGAAAGACTGGGAGACCCCACAAAGTCAAGGCAACCATTTTGGATCAGCTGAGGTCATAAAAATAACCTCAACAGTGTTGAGGGGGAGATATTAAGGATCTCAGACTGTCAAAATATAGTACTGCTGGGTTTCCAGAATCGGGGAAAAACAGGTAGGGGAATAAGACAACCATCCCCCACAGATTCTACAAGAATTTGGAACATGCCTGGGGAAGGGAAACCAGCCCGGGAGAGTCATCAATTTAATACAGTTAGTAGAGAAAAGCCTTGTCAGATTCACAAATTTTGGGGGTTTGCACTGAACAACCCCTTTGGTGACCAAAGCAATAGAAAGTAAGTTAACCAGATTTCAAAGAAAACTGGCTGTTTTTTCAGGGAGCCCCAAGTAGCAATGTCACCCCAGCAACCACTTTGATGCATTTAGATTCCTGAAGAACCAAGAGGAGATTTTTTGAGAGGCTAGAGCAGCTTAAAGGAGGGAAAAGACTAAAAACCCAAACAACCATTCATCCAAGAAACCTGAAAAAACATGCCGCCACAAGGAAGCAAAAAAAAAGCACTTGGGAACATGTGTTGTGTGGGTGATGAAAGACACCATGACAAAATTTTCCCTCTGTAAGAAGTTCAAGAGACTAAATTTCCCGAAAAAAGGCTCCCCTGAAAGAGTGGGGAGCTGAAACAAAATCCCTTTGGGATGCCATTGGGAGGATGGATACTGCAGAGACCCCTTTTTAAATGCAGGAACAAAACTGTAAAGGGGAGGGAACATCTAGTCACCACTCCCTTCCTCTCCCCAAAAGGGAAAACAGCAGCAGGCACTGAAGAGCAGCATGGAGAAGGTACTAAAGCCCCGATTCACGGCCCCACCAACAGGATTTTTTGTCTGAGTTTTCCCCCAGAGAGGGCAGAGGGGGCAAAAAAGTCTTCACCAACAGCAGGGCAGGATTAACCCCCAAAGGAGACCTGGACGGGAGTTTCCAGGAATAGACTACGTGAACCCCTGTCATCATGAGGGTGATGGAGGTCACCGCAAATGCGGGAAGAAGATTGGGACTCAAATTGGATCTTGCTTCTGATAAAAAACTACATAACCCACAAAGCTGCGGGAAAGGCTGAAATTACGGTGCGAAAGTGACCTTAGTCCCATGGTGTAGGGGGATCCGAGTGAAAACAAAGATCCCTTTTCTCCAAAAGTTGGGACGACCCCCTTAAGGCAGAGTAATAGCCCCAAACTTGTCTGCTGTGGGCGGGATGAGATTCCCAAAAGGGCCACAGGGCTGTTGATCCGGGAGAGACTGAGGAAATTTTTCCCCTGGGGGTTGCTGGGGGGAGTTGGAAGAGACCAAAGACGTTGAGCTTCTCATCAGCCACAGAGGGGGGAGGCTTGCAAACCAAAGGGTAAGATTATTGGTGACCTCGTTTTGGGAAAGCTTTTTGGGAAGGACAGGGGGCGGAGCACCCCCGACCTGTTTGAGGATGTTATCGAGCTTAGTAAAAAAACCCACTTTGCCTGCTCCATGAGGACGGCTCCAAAAGTAAAAGGTTTTCAGAGGTCCAGAGGCTAAGCTTGCATTTGAAAAAGTAAAAAGACAGATCCCCCCAAAGTTCAAAACCCCACAACCCCCGTGAGTTTTTGACTGGTGGTGGTGGGAGAGCATTGAGCCTTGAGCCAAATTTTGGGAGGATGTCACGGCAACTGCCAGCCAGGAGGAAAATATACTCTGGCAGAGGAAAAGGAATTTGAGATCATAAGAGGAGGACTCACCTATGTGTGCATGGATGGGCAAAAGAGTCTCCCCACTGGGATGCTGGCCCCCATGGATAGAGGACCCCACCTCACTTCCTAAAAAAAAAAGGGCAGGGGCCCAAACATTCTTAAGAACAGAAAGACAGTTGCAGAGACAACCAGAGGGGAAAACCATAAAACAACACAGATCCATAAAAGGGTTGAGGGGGGTGCTGCCATTGAGTTTTCTGGGAATTGGAGGAAAGGGAAAAGGACCAGTGTAGAAATTGATCCACCGATGGCACCAAACCCACATTCTGTCAGGACCCCAGTAAGTTTAAAAAAGGAATAGTAGTAAAAAATTCAAAGGGGATAAGTATGAATGATCTTCTGCTGAAGGAACCTGATGTTTCAATCCAATCAGAGCTGTTTATTGAGGTTCGGGGAAGGGGGGTACACGCTCCTTTTGGAGACATCAAGAAGTTTAAAACCAGTGTGGTTAGGGGAATGTGAAATGCACCTGCCCCGGGGTTTCCCTTTTGGGGGGATGGGCCTGAGGAGGAGATAAGAGAGTATGCCATCACCCGGCAAAGGGAGACAGACCAGCTGGATGTAAAGACAATAGCAAATGAGAAAAAACAGCCAAGCTTCCCATCTTGCCCATCGGACAGAGGAATGCAGAGTCCCGAAGAGGAAAATATGTTGATGAAAACCCCTTTATCTCCCACAACAGCCTGGAGAAACTGGATGAAATTACCCAAGGTGGGGGGAAAACTTGAGAGGGGGGTTTCCCCGGGAAACCATGGGTAAGGTCAGAGAAAAAAGGGGGGGAAAGGAGGGATGCTGTCCGGAAGGAGGGGGAGGATGAAAAAAAGTTTCAACCATCATTCTTCCAAACGATGAGAGACAAGATAAAAAAGCTCTGGGTTTTGGGTTCTAATGGGGGAGAAGATAAACTCACATGTTAACATCCATCAACTTTTCTAAGAGGAAGAAAAAGGTGAGGGGGGAGCAAAGATCTTCTCAAGGACGAGGTGTGACTGGGAACTCCTGGACCCACTGAAGGGGAGCTTTTAAGCCAGGTGGCGGGGTTTTACGCCCGATCGGCCTGGTAACACCTGCCAAACAAAAGGGGGAAACCCTTGTGGGGAAAAAGTTTTCCAAGACGGGTGGGGAAAACTTACCAGAGAAACCTGGGACAAGCCACTTTCAGAAAGCCTCAGAGAAAAAGCCATCAAATTTTTGAGGACCATGGGGAGCTTGGGAAATTACATTCCACCGCAGCTTCACCCCCACAACTGGGGGGGGAGACCCGGGGGAATCCCCTTCAATACCATCATCACAATGGTAGGAATTAATAAATGAATTTTTCGGGTTGTTTAGTCATTTTTTAATTACAGAAAAAGTGATACAGCTGTATCTTTTCATAGAAATGTTTACACTGGGGAGGGCGCCTTATCACAGGGGAGGTATGACTGTGGTACCAACCTCCCTTTTGTCAGGGATTTGGTAATGAGAGCTCCCCGGGACAAAAAAACTGTTAACCGACAAAGAAAATATTCCATTTATGTTCAGGCTATATACACAGCATGAAGTTTATAAAAAACCCCTTGATTTGACATTTGTGGCCCTTTTTTCAGCAACATGCATTTAACAAAAGCTAAAAATAACCATGCCACCTGTCATTTCAGCAATAAAGGATGATAAAAAGGGATAGATTTTTTCCCTCACACCAGGCTGGTCAATTACATAACAAATAACCATTTCTAGTTTTTTTGATTCGAATTTAAATAAATTTTTTGATAATTTTGATTAAGACTCATTTTACAATAATTACATACTTGCTCCACTTCCTCTCCAACTGTGTTTCCTGCCCACCCTTTGGATTTCCCTCCCCACCCCATCTCACCTACAGCACAATGTAAGAAGAGTTACAACCCCCCATAGTTTGCACTATGTTTTTGAAGAACATCCCAAAGAGATGTCACGCAAACCCGGGTGTATCAGTAAACCCTGATGAAAATGTTGACTATAAGAATTCCCCGTTTTAATTTCAAAATAAAAAGTTGAAAATAAAAAGTTGTATTTTTGAAAAGGTTTTCATTTTTTAAAACCCATTTCAGTTTTTTAGGACTGTGTAGAATTTTTTCCCTGAACATATTTAACACATTTTAAATACCGAATGATACCCAAACCGTGATCATTTTGGTCACAGTAACCATGAGGTTAAATTTTCATACCGTGACCCCCCCTATAATCCAATAATGCATGACATGAACAGCAAAGAGATGCCCTTTTTGTTTTGACAAAAATGGCCTTTCAAATATGTCATTACAAAAGCACAACTTTTCACAAATTCACAAGAGTAATTTAAAAACACTTGGTGAAGGTTAAAACACAGCATATTCTGTTGGCTAGTCTGGTATTTCCTGAGCGTTCACATTACAATTTGAGGTTCACCCCGCTTTTTGGTTTTGGGGGTTTTAGCATGCATGACACTCAGTAATGGTCTAAATTTTCGTCAACTGAAAAAGCTTTTGGTAACTGCTGGGCTCCCTTTGTTCGGGTGGGGCCGGGATCTGAAAAGCAGAAGAAAATTTGACAGTTTGATAAAGACACATTTTAATTTTACAAATAAACTAAAAAAATACAATCACTGTAAAGGAAGGACATAGGCCATTTTGCCCAAAAGGGGGAAAAATATAAAAACAGCAATGAGGATTCACATGTCACATCCATACAGAAGAAAGAAACATTTGCCGATTTAGATTCTCTCTGGAGATACAAAGGGGCAAAATTTCCCCCTCGATAGTGGTTCAGTGTCCACAAGAAAAAACTATGTCTGAGTAATCAGAAGAAAAATAGTGGTTGATAATAAACTTGATCAAGAGAAAAAACTATGCAGGTATCCACACAAACACAAATACAAACCTGAAAAAGGGGGCAACTTGAATGTCCCCCTCATCTATCTGAGCCCCGATTTTTTTGGAATGGCTCTGCCAGCTGAAAATTTGGGGGAAAAAACAGCGGGGGTCTTTTCCCCTACAAAGTCAGATTACAAAAAAACACCCAAAAAACTACAACAATAAAAATATATAATTCATAAACATTTAAGTTGGAAAGCTGTTCTGACAAGGCCAACAAATGTGGATATTTCCCCTTTGTCTTTGGCCAGGAACAACCCCTCAAATAGGGGTGGCCCTCAGCCCCGTCCATATATAAACATGACAAAGTACATTATTATTATTTTTTAAAAATGTCAAATTATTCTCGGTTACCTATGGGGGTATTTTTCCCAAACAATCCAAAAACAAACCCTCTGATACTAGTACTTACCCCTTTTTGATTTGGGAAAACCGGGAAATGTTTCTTTCCCATCACAAAACAGCCAGCATGTCTGGAGAACAGGCGGGCGGGAAAACTGTTGGACGTACACATTTTTTTTAAAGGGACAAAACAAAAATTCAAAAAAAAGGGGGCTGGAATGTGTCAGCACAGAAAAGCCTGCCGGGGAAACAATTAGATTATGATTTTTTTAAAAGTGATGCCCAACTTTAAATTTAACAATAAAGTAAATGTAAATATGTTTCAAGGGATTAAGACAGATTAACCTTCCAGCTTTAAAGATCTGTGCCCCAACATTTTCAAGAAGGGTCTGTCTGAAAATTTTGGCTGGTTGTCCCCTTTCATGTGCTCAAAAGGGGGGAAGACATAAAACCTTTTGTAGGGGGTTTGGGCAGCGGGAATGATGGCCAGTACGATACAAAAGCAGGTCTTTCATTTCGGGAGTCCATTCAGCAGAGCGGGATGGACAGGATTTTTCGGAAAACACGCCACATCGGCCTGTGAACAAAACATTTATTTGGGAAAAGGTTTTTCATTTTAACCCAAACTGCAATATTTTGCCGGGAGCAGATTATATTTGCAGTTTGGGCCTGGTGAAGGAACAGGTTGAAAAAGAAAATACAGAATAAGTTAAAAGGGGTTACAGAGTTTTTTCCCCAATGCATTTTCAAACATGCTTATTCTATCCTCAAAAGGCCCTCAAACAATTAAAAGCCAACCACAACAGTATTTCAACTGTCATTGTGTGTTTTCCATAATGGGAGATTTAATTTTTTATTCCCAAGATATGCGGGAAAACCAGTCATATTTTTTTACCAATCAGCTATCAGCATGAACACTTCCACCTCATTCTTTTTAAGGTTTGAGAAAAAAATTTAAAGTACACACATTCAAAGGACACAAACAGTAGGAAAATTTGTAATATAAAATAATCTTAACATATTTTGTTCATGAAACTGGGGCGGCCATTATCATCCATCACCACAGCTGTTGTGGGGGGAAGGGGTTCCAAAAAACCCAGGAGACCCTCTGTCATGGAAGATTTTCCCTTTTTGGGGGTTCTCCATGTCACAGGTAGCACAGAGAAACTCCATGTCCAGTGGCACACTTTCCCAGACACCTGATGACAGTTTTGCTGCACAACACCTGTGGCATTTTTTGGGTTGATTTTTTCCCCAGCTGCAAGTTTTGCATAAAAAAGCAAAAGGGCCGGCGGGTTTTCCCACCCTTGCACCCCGAGAGACGCCCCCTTTGGGAGCCCAAGCAGAAAGGGTTGTGCCTGTTGCCTCGGGAAAACGGGATGGCAGAAAGGGGTTTCCCTTTGAAGTTTTGGGAGACGGGGTTTTAAAAAGGGGCATCAGCAGTTCCCAAGCCTAAAACTAAAGGGTTTAAATTTTAATATAGGATGTTGAATAACTTTTGAAGACAAATTAAAGAAAGAAAAATTTACATCATCCTACAACTTGTTCCCCATCATTTACCAACATTAGTAAATTAGTGAGTTTCTAAAAAAACATAGTCCTGAATAAGTAGAGGAAACTGGAAATAAATGTAATAAAATAATCAATTGCTGTTTAAGAACACCAATGCTCCCCAAGATTTTGCCATCTTTTGATATTCTATCTGAGGGTTTCTTGAAACAGGTTCCCTTTTTTGGTTTGGGATGCTGCAGAGACATGTTTGCTAATTTTATCTGTATCTATTATATAATTATTCTATATGTCATCTTTTGCTTATTATAATTTTTCATACAGTAGAGGACAAACCTGATCTTGGAATTGTGGATGCCAACGTTTTTCTGTCTGTTTGGGAGACCCCGGGGACCCTTCCTGGTTGCCCTTTTTTTGGTGGCAAGGCAGGTATTTGAGGCCATGGCAGCCTATGTTGTATTTAGAGAGGAGAAGATAAAACAAGACAGCAGCAGTTTTTAAAAGGGGTTATTTTAACAAGACAGGCTGATTTTTTTACATAAAATGATCAAACAGCACAATAACAAAATTTTGTGTGTGTGTGGTGTGTGTGTGTGTGTGTGTGTGAAAAGGGTATGAGTGATGCAATAAAGCGCAAAAACAACACGACAATGAAAAAAACAACAACAACCCACCAGAAACAGAACAAAAAACGACAACAACATTAGAAAAATTTAATAAAAAAGTCTATTTTTGATCCAAAAAAGTTAAAAAAGAAGAATTAACATGTTTTTCCCCCTTGATTAGGAATTAAGTTTTGGGCTCATTGACTGTTCCAGCTAGCTGGCTTTATTCAGCACCATGCAAATTTCTACAGCCAAAAGTTACACTATAATAATTTTTTGGTTGGGGACTGCCCTTTACTGCTCCCCCAATTTTTATGTGAAATGTTTTTTAAGGTTCGAGGGGGAGGTATGAAAAATTAGGGGGCAGCGCTAGACTTAGCTAGCTCAATGTACCCAATTGGGGTATGTGAATAAAAGTGAAAAACACACAACGCAGGGGAAAATGTCCAGGGATGAAATGCTATCGAGACTGGACCCAAATGAAAGACATGATGGATAATTATTTTATCTTATTACATATTAACAGTCACTAGTTTGCGGGACATACTTACGAGGTCAAAGGTCAGATGGAAAATAAACACAGAGGGATTGTGGGTAAAAAGCGAAGGGAGGGACTGTTCCCTGGTAAGACCCGAAAAAAAACCTAACCAAACCCCGCCCTTTCCCTTTCGAGTCATTGGCAATATGAATACAATAATTATTAAAGCAAATACATTTAAAAATATCTGCCTCAAAAACGCCGGCCCGCAGGGTCTACACATTTTATGTACAAAAGGGGGAGGGTTTTTATTTCTGGGCGGGAAAGCTGGTTTTAATAAAAAATGAGCCACCCGTTCCAATGCCTTCTAGATAAAAAAGAAAACTAAAAATCAATTGCGTATTTTTTGTTAAATATCAATCAATAAATATGAAAAAAAGGGTTTTAATGAACCTTAAAACAGAAAAAAAAAGGGGCCAGGAAAGTCGTGTGTCCCCCACAAAAACGAATTAAATTTAAACTGGATTCTTTTTTCCACTTTTGGGCCCTTTTTGCTTCAAACTGTAAACCCCCTCACTACTAAACACAGCACACCATAAAACCCAAATGATAAAAATTTATTTGATCAACAACACACTGTGTGCTGCAGCTATATAAATATGGCTCAGAGTCCACCCGTTAATGGAGCAGGATGGGCTGCTGGATGATTTTTACTTACTTTTCCCTATACATGAAAAAAAACAAAAAGATAATATAGAAGGGTTTGCTTAGTAAAATCTTCAAAGTGTGCTTTAAAATTTTAAAAATAAAAACCACAAAGTATTTTTAAAAAGCATATTTTTATGAATTTAAAATGTTACAATTTAGTCTGAATTAGTATTAAATTGGATATTTCCTAGTACACTACAAGATCATGGTCCATGGTCCTAGTATATTTGCTATACTTATACTAACACAGGTGATAAAAATGAAGTATATTATTTTTATGCTGAGGGAACCGAGCAGAATTAGAAAGCCCGGGGCCAAAGGGGACCTGCCAAAAGAGGACTTTTTTTCCCTTGCCCAAGGGGCATTTATTTATTTCTGCCCGCTTTGTAAACCCAGTTTTGGGGGGGGAGGGTGGTTTACCCTTTTATTCATGTAATTTTTTTGGAAAATTGGTTGTTTTTGGGTTTAAGGGAAAAGGGGTTTAGGCCATTTTTCCACCTTTTCTCCAACGTGATTTACCCGGGGGGAAATTTGCCCTGTTCCCAGGGAGTTTGGGAAGTTAAAAGTGTTTTGATTTGGAAATGCCCCCTTTTCCATAAAGACCAACCCCGGGTTGTTCAACCCAGGCGCATGAGGAACGATGCAAAATGGGGGGGGTTTTTACTTGGAGTCACTAGGGGCCACCAAATCCTCCTGAACCGGGGTTTAAAAGGGAAGGCAGTTTGCAGAGGTTAGTCGCCCTGGTCCTCTTTTTGCACTGGGGGAAATTGGGAGCCCCACCCCTTTGCCCGGAGATCAGGGTACCCTTTTGTTGCTATTTGGGGTTCATCTCCGGGAGGTCAGTGGGAGTTTTTTGTGCTACTGATTTTACCCCCCTTTTGAGATGCCCTAAGCCACCCCAAGTCCCCAGTTTCTTTCCTTTTTGGCCCGAGCCTCCAGTGTTTCCCTTTAGAGGCTGGGAGGGGGGGGGGGTGGGGGGGGCTTTTCCTCCCAAAATTTTTCTTTTCAAACAGAAAACATCGGGATTATTCCAGCATATGTCACAGCTCAGTGACTGTTCCAGTTGTGTAAAGTAAATAAAAACATTTGTGAAAACGGTATTTATTACTTAAATGGATTGGCCTGCTGGTGACTTTCTGGACTAAATGGGGCTGCTTTTCGGGGCCGGGAAAACTACGGGATAATACAATATGCTAGGATATACATCATTTAAAAGTTATATTTGTTCTGCTAATTTAAGCACACTTTACCCCTGTCTTTTTTGGGGACTGAACTGACGGGATCAAAAAAATGTTTTTTGATAAGGTGGGGGAAAATAAACACAACTGAAAGAAACCCACGTGTGTTTTTTGGGAGTTTCCCAAAAACCCTTAAAGTTTAAGTTAAAAACCCCGCACTACTGCCCCCTACTGGTCGGGAACAGGCTCCAACACGGGTCCACAGGGGCCCAAACACAATACTGATCCCAAATGTACAGTCAGTTTGAGGGAATATATGACTGTAACAGATTTCCCCAAAATCACAGTGCACTACTGGCACCCATGGTGCAGCAAAACTTCTTCGGGTTTACAGAAAGAAATCAAATCAAAAATAGTGTTTTCGGTTTTTAATTTGTGCCATGATCTTAAGGCCCCCTTTAAACAATGTGGGGTTTCCCTCCAGTTAGAAAGATTTTCCATTTCTATATTGTTCATGACGGGGAGCTTCTGGCTTTTTGGTTTTTTGTCTTGCACTAGTTGTATAAAATGTTGACCCGGATCCTGGCGCTGTTGATGTGTGGGTACACGCCGACTTTCATTATTTAAAAATTAAAGGCCCAAAGGGAAAAATTGGAAAATAAAAATGTTTATACATGCTTTTTCCCGGGTTAACTGTTAAATATTATAATAATTTTAAAAGCCACAAATCACGGGAGTCACAGTGAAAGGGTGGAGGGGCTTATGATAAAACTTTCTATGTCAACACTACATTTCGGGAAAATTTGTTTGCCAAAAAAACATCATTGTTAAAGTGTTTTTTTTTGACTGATATTTGCTGAGGGCGGCAGGGGTGGTGCAGGGTTAGACTGTCGCCTCACAGCAAGAAGGTACCAACTTTAGAACAGCACAACTTTGATCTTCCTTTAAGCAGGAAAAAAAATGACAAAGATAAAATTTAAAAAATGAGTAATGTTTTTTTCTACAATAAATTCGTCATTATTCCAAAACAAAGGATGGTGTAAAATAGGGAAAAAAAGTAAAAAGTCTTTTTTTTGGGTGCCAAGGGGGGGACAGAACACCTTTTTGACTGGCTCCCCGCAACTTTTTGGTTTGTGTATTTACTTTTTGGTTTTGTACAGTTTCCCGTTTTATTCCTGTGTTCTGTGTATCTTTGTGCTTCTGTTGGTCACCTTTTTAGGTTCAGTATGTATTACCCAAATTTTTCAAATGCATTTTTGCAAAAATTAATGGTGAGATCTGAGATTACAAAAATCTCTTTTTGCCCCCCCATTTTTTGAAAAATTTCCCAAAGGTTTTTAAAGTTTACTAACTTATATTTGGGCACATATTACACAAAAAATAAACCCCCGCTGCTAATCCCATATTTAACCTATTTACTATTTTTCATAATTATAGAACTTTAGCTAGGCCTAAAATTAACACTTAACCCTCTCAAAATGTTTTAATGCTTTTTCTAAACCTAAATCAGTCCTTTTTTATTAAACCCCCCTGTTCAAAGATACCAAATTTTTTCATATTAGTTCAAGTGAGTACTTTTACACATTAAATAGAAATTAGAAAGAGACTGTTTCTATAAGTTTAAAATATTTTTCACCTTTTATTTGCACTGATTGGGAATCAATTTAAGGGCTCCCACATGTCAGACCGTAGTGTTTTTCTCTACTACTGACAGGTATTAAAATATGGAACCCATAACCTTACTTTTAAAACAAAAAGACATTCCCGCATTGTGATAAAAATTTTAATTTCCCTTTTAGCGGGGCCTTTTTTCCTGCCAGGCCATGTATCTTGCCCTTTTTAATTAGTGAAGATTTTTTGGTTATTATTGGTTTATACCTCTCGGGGTTTCAAAAAAATGTTTTGTTTCCCCTAAATTTAAAAAACAGCCCCCTTCTTTGACATGATCACGTTTTTAACAATCACATGGTCTGGGCTTCTTATGTACCCACGCATGGCCCAAAAGAAGACTGATAAAATAAGTTAACTCCCCTTGGGGAGCTAAACGTTAATAGAACGGCCCCGCCTCATGTTAAAGTTGACGCTTTCAAATGAGGTTTAATCACTTAAGCGGGTGCTATGATTAGCATTTTGATGGAATAATTTCCCCCCGGGGTGTTACCTCTGTAAAAATTTAAAAAATGAGATTATGGGTTTTAAAAGGTTAGTTAAAAATGTTTTAATACCACAGGATGTCCATTTACCGGGCTGATGGCAAAATATGGTGAAAAAAACATAAACCCGGGGCTGCTTTTTGGGGGCGTGGCTACTGTGTGATTGACAGGTCTCTGCTTATTACATCCTGGGGAAAAGGAGCAGCACTGATGGTCTGAGCTCATGTTTTTCATTTTTTCCGGGAAGGGGAAGGCCAACAGGCCCATTTAGGCCAAAACCCTTGGGAAAATTCTTAAGCCCCCCAAATAATTTTGGGGTTAAATTTTTTAATTTTCATATATAAAAAAAATGAACAAAATTTTTAATATAATAGGGAATATGAGCTTAAATTAATTATTATATAACCTTAACTATTTAAACACTTAAATACAGCTGCCTCCCATCGTGGCACAGGGCCTGATTTCACGGGCCCTGGAAATGCCCAGGGCCCATTTAATTTAACACATCAGGGAAACGTTTCTGGAGGCTTTAAAAAACAAAAGGAGGGGGCCCGTTTTTTCTCCACACCTAAGCCCCTAGAAAACCCATGGGGTCAGCTGATTCAGCGTGTTGAGGGGCCTAACTCCCCCAACCCCAAACATCAATGACCCCAGGGAAATTGATGCTCAAGGAAAATGAAATTATTAATTTTTTTTTTGTGGTAGACCCCCCCATGGAGGTTTTTTTTTAATAAATTTTTTAAGATGAAGAAAAATTTCCATTCATGCCGAAAAATTTAAAAGTCCCACATCAAGATATAATATCACTGTAGATGAACTTTTAAATTTTTACCCAAAATTAAAATTATGAGTGTGTGTGTATATACATGATGTATATGTATTCTGAAACCAACTCAAACAATTGCAGATATCTAAGAGCAGGAGGATGTGATCTTGTTTGGTCCAAGTTTTTTGGAGGGGGAAAAGGGGAAAAAAATCACTTTTTCAATTTTTAAATTTATGGGGTAAATTTTGAGGGGCCCCAAACACGCCACCAATCATGCCGCATCCCCACAGGTTTAAGCTTTATTTTTTAAATTCCCCTGGGGTTTTATGGTGTAAACTGGGTGATGAAACAATGGGAAATTTTTTTTAAAAAAAGTTTATTTTAGTTCATCACTTTCCCTCCATCCATTTTCTACCGGGCCCGCCATGCTACCAAATTTTCATGGAGCCTTTTTAGTTAAAACGAAAACATCCATCCATCCATTTTCCCCTTCCTCCCCTCATAGGTCGGGAGGCTGGGGGCTATCCCAAAAGGGCTTAGGGGGGAAAGACAGGGTACACTCCTGACAAGTCTCCAGTTCATCACAGGACACATAGAGACAAAACAACCACTACACTACATTCACACCTACGGTCAATTTAAATTTAACCCCCCAACCTAATCCCCCTGCATGTTTTTGGATGGTGGGGGGAAGCTGGAAAACCGGGGGAACTACACAGAATGAGGAGAAAAGGGGGAAATCCCCACAGAAAGCCCCGACCGGAAAACCAACCCGGGACCTTTTTTTTTTGGGGGCAACAGTGCTAAACCCAATACACCACTGTGCTGTGACTATCACATTAGTATAAAAAATAATTATTACATTGAAAAATGTATTTTTAATTAAATTTTTTGGGCAAACCCCCGATGTTGATGGATGGATTTTCTTTTTCTTTCATGGGATTTAGCCCCCTTCTGGCTCCCAGTTAATTCAAACAGTAGTTTTGAGCTGGTGTCATCAAAAAATAAAAAGCTCTGAGCTGGAAAAAACCAGGCCCCCCCCGCTCACTTTATTTTTTTCTACTGCCTACTAAAAAATAAAATGGGCAAAAAAGCACTCTGCTCTCTTTTCTGATGACATTTTTGTTCCCCTGGCTTATTTTAACCGGGGCCCGCAAACATTTTCAGCTCAGTGAAACAGATTTTAAGGGGGGAAAACTCCCAAATTTCCCCACAATTTTTTTTTTTTGCCCTTCCTCGGGGCCTTTTTTCCACCACTGGGTCAAAAAAATGAAATTCTGTGTTTTTTTAGCAGGGTGCAAACCAAAAAACAAGAGTGGGGGGCTTGTTCCAAGATTTTTTGGAAAAAAATCTTTTTTTTAACACTGATTTTGGTTTTTTTAAAATTTATTTTTGTTAAGACTGAAAAACCCCACCCCCATGCCAAAGGGCTCTCCCCCACTTTTCCCAATTTGTCTTAATTTTCGGGAAAACACAAATGAAAGATAATTTTTTCAAAAAACATTTATTTGTCAATTTTTCTTTAGAACCAACTGTCCATCATTTAGCTGGGGACATGTCTCATGTTGTGGGTTTGTCTCAGTTTTTATGATGCCTGCCCCTTTTGTTCCCCGTTTTACCTTCACATCTTTTTCCTCACTGTCCCCCAGTCTCTTTTGATGTCTCTTGGGTTTTCGGGCTTTTTTTTCCCCTGCACATTAATTGTATAAGCTAAATTGTATAAGTCATTATAAATATGTGGATTACTGTGTCTAGTATTACGTTGGGGATTTTTTTCCCACTGTTAAGGCTCCCCCAATTTTTTTGTTCTTATTTAGGTCCCACATGCCGGAGGGTTTATGGGCCAAGACGAGGCCCCCAAATTACCAAGGGGGCTGCAAGAGACATTTGGGGTTTACAATTTTTTTCCCCCAAAATACAAAATTGGGCCTGCCAATTTTACACACAACTGAAAATAGACCCCCTTTTTACATGACGCCAACTTGTTTTTAGACGAAGCAGGGTTAGGCTACATCCAATGTAACCCGTACCAGCGAGTGGGGGGAACTTTGGAAAAAAAGACTTTCATATTTTATATTTTTATACATATAACACTAAACCCTTTACGGGGCTTAAAGAAGTTTTAAATTTATAATTAAAAAAATTTACCTGTAAATAATGTAAAAAAATGTCACGGCTATTCCATCCATCCATTTTCACCTCTTATCCCTCTCATAGGGTCGGGGAGGCTGGAGTTCCCTCCCAGCTGCCCCTTTGGGGGGGAAAAACAGGGACAACCCCGGGCAAGTTCCCCCGTTCATCACAGGACACATAGAGACAGACAAACCCCCCCCCCCACTCACATTCAATGCTACGCCCCCAATGCCTCAAAAAAGTTTAAAAATGGAGATAACGAATTTTAAGTTGTTATCACAAGAAAAAACCTTGGAAAACCCCTGATAACGACTTAATAAGTCGTTATCATGAGATAAAAAGTGTAAAAAAAATTCCAAACCATGGCCGTTTTAGCTTCCAGATTTGTGCACCTGTAATTTAAAAGTGTTTTCTTTTACCATGGAAAGATGAAAGTATGTGTGCAGACACAGAAAAAAGTTTATTTTTTTAATGTTTATTGGGGCACATATGTTCAAGATAAAAACCCTCAAAGCCTTTATCTCAAAGGCTTGACCTTTCAGGGTGCAGTTAATGGGAAATTATAATGGGGTTTTCCCCCAAACAATCTGTGTTTTTGCAAAGGCCCCACAATGTTATTTTTGGGGGTGATTTTCAAAAATGTTCAAAAATGATTTTGATTTGGGAATGATTTCAATCATGAAAATATAGAAATTATGTTTCTAAAAATAACCCATGGGTGAAAATTTTTTTTTGGGGATAATGGCCTTTTTGGGCCCATTTTGGACCATAATTAGAAAGAAAATGATAAAAAAGGGGTATTATAAGGAGAGACAGGAGATCTTTTTTTGGGGCATGACATTTTTTAAAACCCCCTCTGCAACCTACAACATTGTAGCGGGTCACAGAAAAATGACACCCAAATTAAATTTTAAACCAAAAAAGGGCCCAACAGGTTCTGAGGGTTAAATCGTTAATGTATCTGGGGTTAGCATCATATTTTACCTTTTCCTTTTAAAGTCATCAACACAAAAAAATATGACTGATTTTAAAAACCATTACCGAAAAAATATTTTATAATTATGGCTTTTAAAAAAAAAAATATAAGAACTGAACTTAATAACTAAACTCATCACTAAGTAACTATTAACAGGAATAAATAACTTAAAGCCTTTTATCGTGGAAAAGTGGTGTGCATAGACTTTATGCAGGGGAGGGGGCAAAAAGGGGGTAAAGGTCACCCACAGTGCATTCTCACCACTGAAAAGGGCACAATTTTTGCCACCCAAGACAACATTTTTTCATGTTTTAACCAGCCAAGGGGCAAAATTAGGGGTTTTACAAAAGAGGGGCACTTGTTTTATTTTTTCCTCCCCCAAAAGGACAGTTTATCGGGTTTTTCAACAACCGGAAAAAAACCACTGATCCGGATTCAAGGGGGTCCCTAAATTAGACAGGCCCCATTTGGCTCCAGTCCATGAGGAAAGAATGGAAAAATAACCATCATCAAACAGTCAAAATCAATTCAAAATAAAGACAGAAAATGATGATTAATCACTTTGATCTTTTGACAGAAAAACATGGTTGAATTTAAAATTTAGGCAGGGGTATTTCCCTCAAAGGACGTTTAAAAATTTAACTCCAGCGAGACGGGGAGGGTGTCCATGAGAAGTGAACAGTAGCAGAACTGGTCTACGCCCAAATGTGGCAGGGGATTATATATCCTATAAGAAGAATTTTAATATTTAAAATTTTGGGGCGACAGCAGCCTTTACTCCGGGTTTTACATTTAAAAGAAACCCTTTTGGAAATTTTGTTAAGAGTGAAGTCAAATCATTTTAGTTTTATCATCCATTTTGTGGAAAATTCCAGTCAGTCATTGGATTGGTAGACAGTTGAGGTCTTTACTGATAAAGTGATGAGAAATACAGTGCATTATATACAGTATCTTACAGAGTTAAGACAACGTTTAAAGGGGCATTTCTGTGCATTTAAATTTGAGTTACCACAAACAATTAACACAAAATTCCCAAAAGTTTAAAAAGGGGATGTAACATCAAACACGTTTAAAAATTTAAATTTTTTCGTGAGAAAAAGTACAAAAATTTAGTACAGGCTGTTTTTTTGAACAATATTTCTTAAAAAAAGGAGAATTAAAAAAAAAAACACTGCTTCAGCAGTCTCACTTAAAACAATTTCACAAGCGGGCCCCATTTTGCCCTTGGGTTTCTGTTGGGTTTCCTTTTAGATTAAAGGCAATTTTATTTTTTTTTTACGCCAAAAAAAAGAAAAAATTTGAAGTTTAAAGGGGAAAACTGTTGAAGCAGTCACTTATGGTTTTATTGCTTTTTCCCCAAACGCAATTTAGGGATGTGATTTTAAAATACATGATGATTAGATGCAGAAAATTATTTAAAAAATCTTTTTTATTAAAAACATCAATTTTAAAACCCGATAACCTAATATGTTTATGTTTAGACATCTCAGCAGGCATTTTTTAAATAAATGAAAAAACATTAGGGAAAACAAGATCAATATTTGTGTTTTACTTCCCCCAGGCTGCCTATAGTGTTGGGCAAAACATAGACATGTAATTATTCTGTTATCAACATGTGATATTGTGGCTTATTCAGGTTTGAGTGTTTTCTGGTGAAATATACAGTACATGAAGAAACAGACAAATACATAACTCATCACAGATTTTTTATTCAAACATGAATTTAAACAACAGGGAAAACTCAGGATAAAAAAAAAATGTACACATGCCATAGACATTTTTTAAAAAAAACTCTTTGTAAGAGGAAACGCTTGTTTTGGAAATCACAAATCGATCCAGTAGAAACATTTATTTTAATTTCTAATATTTTTTTTATTTCTGAATCTTTTAAATAGGTCAACTTTTGGGTTTCCAAGCTGCATCATATGTACAAAAAATGTCTGACACTTTAAAAGGGATTTAGGGTAAACAGGGTCTGATATCTGACCTGCCAACATTTAGGGTTTAAAGGGGAAGGGGCCTAAAAAAAAGGCCAAACCTCAAAACCCTCCATCCATTTTCTACCCTATCCTCCTAGGGTCACAGGGGGGTGGGGCTCATCCCCTGATTTAGGGGGGAAAGGCAGGGTACACCCTGGGCAAGTCTCCAGTTCATCACAGGACACATAGAGAAGACAAACCACCACTCCCTTCCCCACCTACAGTCAATTTAAATTAGAATATTAACCTAATCCCCATGCATGTTTTTTTGGGTGGTGGGGGGAAGCCGAGTACCAGAGAGAACCTCACAGAAAGGGGGAGAACATGCAACCCACACAGAAAGACCCGGGGCCGGGGTTCGACCAGTAACCCTTTTTGCTGTGAGGCAAGGGGCTAACCACTACACCACCCGTTTCCCAAACCTTAACCAATGACATGTAATGCTTGGGAAATACATTTCCCGATTACACTTATCAATGCAGGATTTTGAATTTGTGGCCGTACTTTCAGCGTTTATTTCTTTTTTCTTTTCCACAATAGCTAATCTGTCTCTTTCTTTTAAAAACCTTTTTTAAAGAAACATTTCAACTGTTAATATTGAAATTTGCCCAAAAAACTAGTGATGATGATGAGGGGCAAAAGATAAAAATTAAAGTGGCAGATCTAGAGAAAAATATACAACACCGCCCAACCCCCCCAGGACTTACACCTGGAATATACTGCTTTTTTCTTAATTTTTGAGAGGGTTTCCCAAAAAAAATACCCATACACAGGTTTTTTCACAAATGAATACAGGCACATTGTATCAAAAATTTAACAGTCTTTATTCCCACAATAAAAAAGCTTTTTTAAAAATATATTTCTAAACATTTATAGTTCATTTCCTACACCAGTCTGCAAAAAGTTCAGTTAGGAGGAAAAGGAAGATTATCAAAGCTTGTTCCAGCAGAGGCCGCAGCACACAAATTAACCCAAAAAAAAATAAAACCAAAAAGGTATTCAACCAAAAATGAACTACTAATAACCCAAAATCAAACAACTAAACAAAAAAAAAAAATCCAATGCAACAAAGCCTACTTGGCCGGGCCCCCCCCTTAAAACCCCCGCAATCAACGTTCCTCCCCCCCCCACTGAAAAAAACACACCCCCCCCCAACCTAATTACCCCCAACCCTTTTTCTCCTTTAAATTTTTTACTTTTACCAAGCTTTAAAAAAGCCCATCTAAGGGGGAACCGACTGACCCAGTCCATTTTAATTGGGGAGAGCAAGGCTAAAAACAAAAACAATTCAAGAGCCAAAGGCAAAAAAGGGGCAGCAGCCCACAAACAACCCATCATACAAGCATCAGTGCTTTTAGCCGTGGGAGCCCCGGGAGCAACAACTGGAATTAAAACCCCTACCACCTCAGCCCAACACGCCAAACCCCCCCGAACACACACGGCACACGCTGGGACTCCCTTTTAAAAGGGGGAGCTGCAAGCCCGCACTACTGGCAAAAGGAGAGAGAGCAAAAAACCGGGAAGGGGGGTTTTTAAACCACCCCCCCCCGAGGTTTAGACCACCCACGGGGGGCCGGTAAGGGGCGGTTACCCCCCTGGGAACCCCCACACCTGCCAAAAAAGACAGACCAACAAAAAAAGGAAGAGAACTGGAAAAGCAGAGCAAATACAAACCATCCGGGGTTTCATTCCCCCCCGTTTTATTTAGTGCCCCCCCGATAAAGCACACACAATTAAAATTTTTATTAAACCCTGGTCTAAAAATAACAGCAGCCATACTACTAGAACCCACCACCTGAGAGGCAGTAGCCCTGTTGCCCCCTCTTACAGGCCCTGGGAAAACGATGAAGGTTCGAGGTTGGGGCCCCCCCGGGGCCCGGGGAAAACTTCCTGGGGGTGTGGTTTGGGCCCGTCGGGGACCAACAAAAAAAGGCACCGGGAAATGGGAAAAGCAGAGCAAACAAACCATCCGGGTTCCCAAAGAAACTGTCTTTACGGCCTTTTTTTAAATTTTTCAGGAGGAAGGAGGGAAATATGTGATATTAATCCCGGGCCTAATAGAATTTAAAAATACCAAATACACACACCCAAACCCGTTAATTAAAGTTCTATATATTTAATGATTTTTTTAATGAACACAACCCTTTTCTGAATTATGACTCAACAAGCTTTATCGCCAAAGTGACTCCAACTTTAAAAATCAGCCTCAAGATAAAAAATGAATGGGGGCAAATTCCCTTTATCTGATTTTTGGTTTCACTGTTAAAACAGCATTTTTTTGCCCCTTAGTGGTAAAATGAATGAATGCACAAACCCGAAAAAAAAACATCCTCAGCTGTTTTTTGGGGGAAGATCAAATCTGTGTCATTTGTTGTAGAGGACTAAAGGGCAAAAGTTACTGACTGCCCCCAAAAATTGATGTCTGGCATGGGTCCACATCACACACACTACGCAGAGTTTTTATTCCCCAGATAAAAAAAATCAAAGTTAAGAAGAACATTTCACCATGTGATTATCTTAAAATGTGCCCCCTTTTGGGGAATAAAAGTCAGAGGTTATGAGTTTCTTGGGGACTTGATGGGGCTTTTTTTTTTGTTGTTTTTTTTTTTTAACTCCTGACTAATCCAGCCAGCTTTTTTGGGGGTTCAGCTGCATGAGATCTCATCCTGAAATTTATTAAAAACTAATAAAAAAACTGTGATATTCATCAAGTGCCCATGTATGGAAGCTGACAAATTTACACAAAAAGAATATGTGGGGTTTTAAACCTTCAGATGCAGACATGAGGTTGGTTTCTGTGTGTTTTGGGGATTAAAAAAAAGTACGATATACTGTATACTTTAAATAGTTTCATTTAAAAAAAGTTTTCTGTGGGCACAGAGAAGAAGACGGTGAGGAGGATTCAAGGTGGAAAGAGCAAACAGAAAGTTACCTGGGTTTTGTTAGAATCCATCAAAAGGCTTTATAAGTTGGGGGTTAGCGTCCCCAAAGGGCAGGTTTAACACACCTGGTTCAGGGAAAGCAGAGAGCTCCACAGGAAGTCATCAACACTTTTTTGAAAGCAGAAAAACTGTACCCCAAAAAATGTAAAAGAGTACAAATTTTGGCATATTTCTTTTTGAGTGTGTTTGGGGGGTCTTTCCAACCCCCAGTCCAGTAACATTTCCCCCGGGAAACCTCAGTAAAAAAACCAATTTTTTTCCCGTAGATGACTGATTTTTTTAAAAATCAAAATTTTATGTTGTTGAACTACGGCAGGAGGAGTGGTTCAGATTGACAGCTCCCCCGGGGGCTGGCACCATTATCTTAAAGACCCAAAGTGCCTTATAACCCCGCAGAACTCTGCGCCTCGTGGGGGACCAAGAGTTTTTTGGGGTTTAAAAAAAGAAAATAGAAGGGGTTTCTTATCAAGCTCCTCTGTGGAACAACCCTTTTTCAGCTGGGGGGAGACACCATCCCCTTATTCAAGAGATTAAGATTTTCCCTTTTTTTGAAAAAGGAAGTTAGACTGATCCAAGGTTGACCATCCCTTTGGGATCAGTCCTTATTTTGCTGCTATTGTTATGTTTGGTCAAGTTAATTTTTTTGGTTCAGTTTTTCATATTGTCCTGTTATTTCCTGTTTTATTTTGTATTAATTGTCTTCCTTTTGTGTTTCAGTTTCCCGTTTCCCTGCCCCTGTTTTTCCCGGGCCCTGTTGAGTCTGCCCGCCTGATTTTTTCCCAGCTGTTACCCATTACCTCGGAAGCGGTTTCCCCAGTCAGGGCCAGTACCCCCAAAATTTCCCTCCAGCCCCAGCCATTAAGTCAAGTGTTTCACCGGTTGTGTCGACGTTTCTTAGTGCGAGATTTGTCCAGTTTAATAGTTTTTTGTCTGTCTCTGCATCAGTAACCCAGTCCAGTTAGTGTTTGGTCTGTTTTGTAGCATTTTGGTTGTCAACCGTTTTAGATTTTTTCCTCACTGTTAGTGAGCGTTTTATGTTTTGTCCTTTTTTTTGTTATTTTTTTCCCATTTTTTTAGTTTAGATTTTTCCAGATCCAATTTTTTTCAGATCTGCCTAGTGTGTTTTCAATCTGAGTTTTTTTTCATTCCAGCATCAGTGCCTGAGTTGTTTTGTTAAATCTTTTTTTGAACATTTTTGTATTAAAATACTTTTAATTTATTTTTCTGACGAGTGGCTTTTGGGGTTCAAATTTGGGCACGTCTAACAGAACTTTTTTCAAAAAATGAACCCAGCCGACTTAGCATTTAAAAGGAGCTGAAAGCCGACAGTGACAGAATCTGGAAGGGGGAGCGGGGTTGGGCCCAGACTTGCCCGCATCCCCTCGCCAGGAGATTTTAGGGCGATCCGACCACAAGTTGACCCCTAGCTCATCCATGCAGGCCCTTTAGCTCACCTGCATAAGCAGTCACCCCTCCCCCCAGGGGTTCCTGAAGGCAGCAGTCCAGCCACCCGGGGGGGGACCAAAATGCTCATTCCGCCCCCACCGCCCCTTTTGCCCCCCCGATAAGTTTCCCGGGCCAGTCAGAGAGTCGCCTTTTTAGTGAAATGAACGTTTTTCCGCATGAACCCACCGCCCTTCCCCACCTCAACTAGGGGCATTTATTCCCCACATCTGAGGGGTAGAGACCCTTTAGGGTAAATGGTCGGGACTCCCCGGGTTTTCACCCCCGAGGATTTTTGGACTGGGCCCGTGGTTTTTGATCGTCTCCTGGGGGCAGGCAGCCCCAGTTAAAGAGATTTTCAAGGCAACCCCCGGGGTAGCTGATTCCCTTATCGAAGCTGGGGCCGCGGGCCGGGGTTTTTTGAGAACCACGTAGTTGATCCCTTTTGGGAGGGTTTAAATGACACTATTCATGACCAGATCCCACAGGGTTTCCCCAAGTTTGAGGCGTCATCGAGGTGGCTATCCGCACCGATCTTGTTGGGGATCGGCCCGACGGCGGGGGAGGAACCGGGCGGGGGATGCGAGGCACCAGAGGACCAGAGATGGCTCCGTTGGGGGACCGGACAAGGGCCCCCCCGGCATTTAAAGGGAAACCCACAGGTGGGCAGGACGAGGATTTGGGGGCCCCAAGGCAAAGCGGGGGTTATGTTTCTATGGGGGGGAGCGGGACCCGCCATGCCCAAAAAGGAGCAGGCTCACAGAAGACCGGGGGGGGAGCCAGTTCGCTCCCAGAAACCCCCAGACACGGGGAAAAGGTAACTTGTACTGTCAATAATTTTGAGAGAACTTATGAAGTACAAATTGACCAGGAGCAGAGGGAAGTTAATGGACGGGTTTTCGGGAGTTGGGACTTCAGACGGGCCTTTATTCAGCCCCTGGCTGCCGGGGCCTGAACGGTAGGGAAATTTTGATCACTCACCAAAACAACCAGTGACAATAACCATAGGAAGACAGCGAGACTAGTTTCCAGGTTTATGAGTTTTACATCATGTCATTTTTTTAGGTTTTTGGGTTTTGTAAACATTGTCCAATAATTGGGGAACAGGGGATTGAGGGATGGTCTGAGGACTGTTCGGGAGGTGTTTTGAGAGGGAGGAACTGGTAACCATGGGGGTTTTTGAGAGCTGATCCGATCAACCAGATTTTTCTTCTCTGCACCAGATTGACTTGTCCTTGGTACCTCAATGTATCATGACCAGCTTTGGTTTTAAAAAGCTAAAGAATCTCCTTGCCCTCACAGAGATTATGACTGTGCCATCGAGTGAGAGAGGGAGCCCCTCCCCAAACGCTTTATGCCATCTGGGGCCAGAAAGGTGGCAGGGAAATTATATACACCCCTTCTTTTTGAAGCAGGTATATCCGCCGCCAAATCCCCCTTGACAGGATTCTTTTTTGTGGACAAAAAGGGATGGCTTGGACCATGTATCACTATGCACCACTGAATAAATAACCATAAAAACGGACCCTCCTCTCATGACATCAGCGATTGGGATGACAAGTATTCCCCGTTGACTTACCAATTTTACCATCTGGTTCGTAAGGGGGGGGATGATTGGAAGACGGGTTTAACACCGGGGGACATTATGAATACCTTGTCATGCCGTTTGGACTGTCTAATGCACCAGGTTTTTTCCAGAACTAGTCAATGATGTGCTCAGGGGAAAACTTAAAAAAGATTTGTCTTTGTATACATTGATGATATTTTTTATTTTCTCCCCCGTCTTGAAAGTCATGTGTGCGGCCCGTTTTAACAAGTTGTTGGGAAAACCGCTTTTGTGAAAGCGGGGAAATTTTCATGCCAGATCCGCTTTCCCGGGCTTTATCATAGCCCGGGTCGATACAAATGGGTCCGCCAAAGGGCGGGTTTCAGAGTGGCCGTTAATAACCAAGAAAGTAGTTCCTTTGGGGTTTCTAATTTTCGTCGGTTCATTCGAACTATAGGGAATTGCAGCGCCACTGCATACATTAAACCCGCCCAAATTCCTTTCAGTGGTGCCCCGCAGCGGGCGCCAGCTCAAGCAGCTCAAGCAGAGGTTCACCACAGCTCCCATTTCGCCATGCCCCCCCGGAGTTCCTGGGGGAAGTGATTTAAAAGCATAGGGGCGGGCCCCCCAAAATCATCTACGGGCGGGAAGATGATCCCGGGCCTTTGCCGGAAACTGTCTAAGGCGGGAAAAAAAACACGGGCAACAGGGGGGTTTGGGGGAAAGGTGGCCTTTGAGGGGCGGGGGACTGGTTTGGGGGGGGCTCAAGAGCCTTTTTTTGGTTTGGGCAGATCATAAGAATTTGGAATTCGCCCTCCCAAAAGTTGAAACCGCCCGCTGGGCTTTGTTTTTTAACCGCTTCAGTTTTATCTCTCTACAGGCCTGGTTCACAGAATGTGGCCGACGCCCCCGGGTTTTATGATCCAGAGCTTGACCAGGGAACCAGAGCCCCATCCTGCCGGGGATGTTGTGGTAGGAGCGGGAACCGGGGCCCTAGTAAACAGGGTTAAACAAGCCAAGGGAAAAACCCCCCACCTAAGGGCCCCCCCTCGGGGTGTTTTCGGAGGGTTTGAGGTCTCAGGTGGACTCACATCTGCCAACCTGTCATCCGGAGTAAAACGACCTTGTTCTTTTACGCCAACACTTTGGTGGCCCGCATGGACTCGGGCGGAAACGGAAGCCTGCCCTGTGTGCCCGCAAAAAACATCGGTGCAGGCTGGGTGACTCTTCCCCCCCCCATTCCCAGCCGGCCGGGGGGGAATAGGGTGGACTTCCCACGGTCTGCCACGCATGTGGCAAACACCGTTTTAAATTGGGGGATCGATTCTGATGACACATTTTATTGGGGTTACTGTGCCCCCTCTGCTAAGGAGACAGCGGGGGTCATGTTCAGTCGAAGTTTTGCGGGTTTCCCCAAGGACAGCAGATCGTGGACCACAGTTTGTATCCAGGTTTTGGGGGAGCGAGCGATCGGGCAACGGGGAGCCTGTCATCAGGATACCATCCCAGTCCAATGGCCAAACCAGCGACAAACCAAGTGTTACTGTTCCCGGGGCTTATCACCAGAATCCAGCCTCTAGCAGACTACTTCCGGGTTTAGTACGCAAACTCCTTCCATCCGCGCCACCGGACTCTCCTGTTCATGTTGTATATGGTTTCAGCCCCCGCCTTCCAGATGTGGAAAGAGAGGGCCGGGGCCCCCCAGCTCACGCCCTGGTTCGAGAGCCCATAAGGCGGAGGCCACCCGTCGGGGTTTTCCAGCGAGGCGGCGCCGGGGAAGAAAAAGGTGACACGCCGCCCCGCACCCAATACCAGACGGGGCAACGGGGGGGCTGTCAACACAAGATCTTCCCGCGGCCACGACTAAGAAGCTTCCCTCGTTTTTTCGGGCCCACCCCATCTCCAAGGTGGTGAACCGCAGCGGCGACACCCCTCGCCCTCAAAGGGCCACCCAACTTCCCTGTACAAAATAAAGCCAGAAAGGATCAGCCCATTGGTTCCCGCTCACCCCCCCCCTACATTGATGGGGACCAGCATATACTGTCCATATTCTGGGAGAATAGGGGCAGGGAAAAAGTTTTTTTGGGGCTGGGAGGGGGATGGTCCTGAAGAGGGGAATGGATTCCCCCATCCCACATTTTAGACAAGATCTATCCAGGATTTTTACCATCGCCACCCCCGGGTCCCTGGGGGCCGGGGGACACCCCTTGGAGGGGGATGTTATGTTTCATGTCAAGTTAAGTTTTTTGGGTTTAGTTTTGTCATATTGTCCTGTTATTTCGTTTTATTTTGTAAATTGTCTTCCTTTTTTGTTTCAGCTTTTGCTTCCTGCCCCTGTGTTTCCCGGCCCGGGGGTTGTCTGCCCCCCCTGATTGTTTAGCTGTTACCCATTACCTCGTATTTATGTTTATGTTTCCCCCTCATTTCCAGTAATTCCTTGAATTTCCAAGCTACCAGCCATTAAGTCAATGTTTTGCAGGTTGGCGATCAGTTTCGTCATTGTGTCAGATTTGTCCAGTTTAGTACTAGTGTTTTGTCTGTCTCTAGCATCAGTGTAATCGCCCCGTCCGTCTTAGTGTTTTGCGTTTTGTAGCATCTGTGTTGTCAACCCGTTTAGAGCCTTTTTTCCCCACTGTTAGTGAGCGTTTATGTTTTGTCCTTTCTTTGCTATTGTTTTCCCAGTGGGAGCGCCCTTTTTTGTTTAGCATTTTTCCTAGTATCCTAAGTTTGTTTCATGATCTGCCTAGGGGTTTTCAATCTGAGTTTTAGTTTCATCCGCTTTTGCATCAGTGCCTGAGTTGTTTTGTTAAATCTTTTTTGGAACATTTTTTTTATTAAAATACTTTTTAAATTATTTCTGTGGACGAGTCGGGGTTTTGGGGTTTAGTCATTTTGGCTAATGCTCTAACAGCTATAGGTCTAGACTGCCGGGGGCTTCCTGACACACTGAGCTTCTTTTTCTTCATTTCGATGCCCCCATTGTCATTTCACTAACTCATCTTCTTCCCGGGGTCTCGTGCCCCAGCCCCAGGTGTCCGTGAGCTGAGGCACTTGGGAGAAGGAGGGGGTTACCAGGCTTCATCTGTCATGATGGTGGTGAGATGGGGAAGAGGCATGCCGGAGGTTGATCTGTTAGAGTAGTGGAGAAGAAGGTTTTCTTTCCTCCCTTTAACACATGCTGCAGATTAGGCCCCCGTAGTCCCCGGGATTTCATCTCACAGGTATCCATGGATCCAGTCACCT
>JAQQSB010001663.1:0-25000 GCA_029721515.1 Synanceia verrucosa | reverse complement strand
ATATGATGGATGTGTGGAGAGAAAGGAATGTGGATGGGAGAGATTTTCCAGAGCACAAATAGTGGAGGGGTGTTAAAACAAAGTAGGATAGATTTAGTACTGAGCACAAGGGGCATAGAGGATAGGATAGGGCCAATAGCTTTTAATGTAACTGCACTTAGTGATCACAAGGTGATAGGGTTCAGTTTGGGGCGTACACGGGGAGGAGGGGAGGAGTGTGGTGTCTGAATGGTGATGTGTTGAAAGAGAAAGATTATAAGATGAAAGTGAGAGAGTGTCTGAGAAGAAGAATGGATGAGAGAATGTATGAGGAGAACATTGGGAGGTGGTGGGAGAGTGTGAAAGAGGGAATTAAAAATATGACTATAAAATATTGTAGGGACAGGAAAAGGAGAGACAGGGCAAGAGAGAGGGAGTTAAAAGAGGAGTTAGATAGGGAGATAGGGAGAGTGGATAGAGAGACAGGGAGAGATTTAGAGAATATATCAGGATAAAAGAAGAGTTGAGGGAAATAGAGCAGAAAAGGTGTAATGGGGCGATAGTTAGGAGCAGGGCTAGGAATTTAGTTGAGGGTGAGAAATGCACAAGGTACTTTTAGGGATGGAAAAAAGTAAGCAAGGAAAGAATTATTTAGGAAAAGTAGGGAAAGATGGGAGGATGGTGACAGATTTTTTGTAGGGATAGCTGAGAGAGTGCAGGAGTTTTATAAAGATTTATTTAGGAAAGATGAGATAGAGGATAGGGATATAGAGGTTAAGGTGTTAGATAAAGTTAGAGAGCTAGGGCTGGAGTGAAGATGACAGGGACAGCTGTGAGGGGAGAGATAGGGACAGGTGAGATAGAAGCAGCAATAGCAGGGTTAGGGAGGAATAAGAGTCCAGTGGATAGATGGGTTGACAGGAGAGTTTTATAGGGAATTTAGGGTAGAGTTAGTACCCAGTATTAGAGAGAGGTTATTTAGATGGGATAGAAGAAACAGGGCAGATGGTAGAGAGTGCATGACATAATAGTGGTAGCTAGCATCTCATTTACAAAGTAAAGTATAGAGCTTTTCAGGGAAAGATTAGAAAACCTTCACAGGCCGCTTAGCATGTTAAATAATGATCATACAAAATTCTGGCACGGGTGTTATAAAGGCTAATAGGATTAAAAGAGTTATAGGGAAGGTGGTGGGAAATACACAAGCATACAGCATACCACAGGTAGGGACATATGGACACAATCAGTATGCATGTGCATGTATGTTTCATAACTTGTTTGTGATGTGCAACTGAAAAATAATAACAGAGTGAAAACTGTAATTTCCCCATTGAGGGATCAATACCTAAGTCTTCTTCTTCTTCTTCATCATCATTATATGCCCAAAACATAACATGCGTCATTATTACTGGCACAGTCAGTTCAGCTTCTCCAGTTCATTTCCAAAGCAAACTATTACAAATGCAGTTTACATGTAAAAACTAGACGTGTTTCCAGCTCTTAAAAAGGACTGTGAACAATATGACTATTGTTTCATATCAGCCACGATAGAAACTAAACTACTTTGGAGAATGTGGGCATCAAACTCACTACCTCTCGCATGCTAAGCTCTACCATTTGAGCTAATTCCCCTGTATGGAATGTTACCATGTAGCTCCACCTAGGTCATCCCATACTTTTCCAGACTCTTGAAGGTCTCCTGGATCAGACGTCTACTGTAATTCATCAGATACAGTAGATGAGGTGGCTAAGATCCATTGAGCTCTGCATGTTCAAATCCCACCCTTGTTCCAAACAAGCTTTTTCTGCCAAGTTAACGTGTTGGAGGCATTCAGCTGCCAAACATTGTGCTCCACACACGGATTTGATTCCCATCTTGATGTAGGTAAGTTTACATGGTTGACTCCATGCACTGCTATCTGTTGTTTTAATCTCATTGTCATACTGGAAGAGCTTACAGTAGTCTTCTGGGTTTGCATGGTTAAGGTGCTGGACTGCTAATTCAAGATTCAAGAGTTGTTATTGTCATTAAATAACCAAGCAAGACAGCTGCCTGTGCTTGAGGATCTCGGCTTTTTAATATTTTTGTGTTTTCACCATTTCTGAGACTGGAAGCCTGAATACTGGCTGAACTGTGGGAAAAGGACTCTTTCCATCACCAAAGCTGGACTTTATTTCACCTGAACTGCTGCTGACCACAGATGCCCCCATTATCCCCCTTTATTACCTGGAGTAGGTAACAAACAGTTTCAGTAACAAACTATGACTCTGTCACTATGAGCACGGTTTGAACCTACGCAGAGAAACCCCATTGGAATTCAAGCTCAACACCTTAACCACGTGGCCATCACAGCTCATAAAGCATTGATCATGTGTGCCCAGTGGCTCAATCATGAGGCCAGATGGTGGAACCCTGGACATCAGTATGAAACCTGGTTGGTTTTATCCATTAACACTTTCCCTAAGGTTTGTTCAAACAAGACAGAAAGGCATTTGGTCATCAAGGTGATGACAGTGTTTAGTGGACAGACATAGAATTACTGCACAACACCCCAAATTAGTGGAACAGCTTCACACATAACATCACCATGGATGTTCTACAAACATAATCCTGCTGTATGTTAAATCAGAATCAGAAGCAAGTTTATTACCACGTAAGTTTGCACAAACAATGAATTTAACTTGGTGATTTGGTGCATGACATAAAAACATATAAACATAAACCTATATACATATAAACATGGAAATGTAGCGCAAATGTAATATTTCACATGGTGATGTTATCTTGTTAGCAGTGCCGCCCCTCCCTAAATGCTGATCATGTAGTCTGCGTAGGGTCTCATCCTTCATGAGTGGCCACATTTTGCACGAGGGGAGACATTTGCATATATGCGCAATGGATGCGCATATGCACTACCGCGAGACACACGGCGTGTACAGCATCAAATCAGCTTGAGGAGGGAGAGAAGAGAGCTGTAATCAGCTGCAATGATTGACAGCACTCGACATCTGACCAAACAGAGGAGCTCCGGCAAACACTTACAGAGCGAGTGAGGAGCTGTCATGTCGTCCAAAAGACATCATGACTCGGGAGTAAAGCAGGCATATATCTTGTTGAAATAAAATTTTGTGGCACAGTTTCCCTGAGCTGCTACTCATTAGAGAGGAATCTCTGTCTCCAGTCTCTGTCTAGACTGGAGATTTTTTATCGAGCAGCCCTGATTAACATCTATTAAATCTTGTTAATGCCGCCTGCATTCACCTCTGATGAAAAAAGTACTAACATGACCAGTTGGTGGCCGTAGATATTGATAGGATATAAACTTTAGCCTATAGCCTATCAATTTATGTTGTTACAATTATGTTATTACTATTATAATAAAATTTTGCTCAAGGCCCCAATTCGGTCAGGGGCGGCACTGCTTGTTAGTATTCATAACAGATATAAACAGTACAGAGAAATAAAATGAGTTTTAAAAGTTTCAAGAATGTGAGTAAACAGGAATAGAGATGCATTTTGAGTTGGCTCTCTGAAAACAGACAAACTTCCCATCATTAATCAGCATCCACATGAATGCTGTCTGCTTAGATTTAGGATGAAGGGCTTGGTCTGCTCCTCTGCTATGAAAATCTTTTTCACCAAATGTTTGTTGAAGACATCTCACCTCTCATGCAAGAGGCTTCTTCAGTTCTGATTTGTACAGAGTACAGATACTTATACACCTGTAGGAACAAAAAAAACAAACAAACGACCAAAACAAAACAATAAGTCTCATTAGGAGTCGTTGCCATTAATGTGGGAGTCACTGTCCACCCACCCTTATGAGAGCCGTGATCTGCACTCAGGTGTGAATGGATACTGTGGTTTCTGGGGATGGAGGTCAATACTGAGTTGTAAGTGGCTGATAGATGGTGTCATAGTCCTCCTCCTCTGTTAAGAGATCTGTTCTCCAGTTTGACAAAAATGGCTTCTTTAACTCCTCTCTCAAACCATCTGTCTTCCCTGTCTAAAACCTGGACATTACTGTCCTCAAAGGAGTGGTCTGTGTCTTTCAGGTGCAGGTGAACTGCTGAGTCATGTCCTGAGGAGTTGGCTCTCCTGTGTTGAGCCATCACAGTGAATAGCTGACTCAATATTTGATAATGTGATGACAGGATGTTCTTAATCTGGCAGTTAGGTCTGTCTCAGTAGTAGGGGTGTCACGGTGTGAAAATTTAAGCTCACGGTTATTGTGACCAAAATTATCACGGTTTTCAGTATTATCGCTGTATTTTTTAAAAAGTGTGTTGAATATGTTCAGAAAGCACTGAAAGTCCTTCACAAACTTTCAAAGCTAGTTTCAAAAAAGTCTAACAGTGTTTGTTATATTAAAAAAATACAGCACCCCCGTGAACCTATGTGAGGATAAGCGGTAGAAAAGGGATGGTTTAAGTTGTGATCTAAGAGGGGAAACAGAGTACCTGCTAGCACTGAATATTCTCTCTGATGGAACACTGGTTGCTGGGATATACAAAAGCTCTTTTTGCCAGCTGAGGCTCTGTGAAGGAAATATCAACAAATACCCATTATTCATTCAGTCATTATTATTAGGAATCATTATTATAGTGGAATAGTAGTCAAGTCAAGTTTATTTGTATAGCCCAATATCACAAATCTTGAATTTGCCCCATTGGGCTTTACAGTCCGTACAGGATATGACACCCTCTTTCCTTTACAAATGACCCTTGCATCGACTAAGGAAACACTCCCCCCCAAAAAAAACCTTTTAACAGGGAAAAGAAAACGGAAGAAACCTCAGGAAGAGCAACAGAGGAGGGATCCCTCTTCCAGGATAGACAGATGTGCAATAGATGCCATGTGTACAGAATAAAAACAATGAAAACACATTAACACTACATATAAAATTGTATGAAAATGTCCAACTCAATATAACAACAGCTAATATACAGTGTATATATAAAATTGTATGACAGTGTCCAAGGGGATGAAGAGCATCATCAAGCTATCAGCAATGGATGAGCAGCACGTCTTCCTCTCCACCACACCAAACGGGAGAAGCCTCTGCAAGAAGACCTCCTCACCACCACATCACTCAGTACCAGAAGATGAAGCTTGACTGGTCTGCACAACCACTACTCCACCAGGTAGACTGGATCCATTGATACCTCTAAGATGAGAACGCACAGGGACTACGAGGCACAAAACTGGAGAAGTGGACATAATTCATGGCGGGGTGTACGACGGGACTTTAACCACTGTAGATTAAGATAGTAACAAAACTATTTTTGTGGCGGAGTGTTGTAAGAAGCAACAGAGTAGCAGCTGAGACCGGAAATGATGCAATACGCTTACCATAGTACGTCAGACGTCCAGGAGTCGAATGTGTGTAGTATAGTAAAGTGCTAACAGACCATTTATTTTCATTAGGTTACCATTCATATCAGTACACAGAGGAGTTAGCTTGTACTTGTTTTTGTTGCTGAACAAAACCGTCTAGCTCAGGTTAAGAAAGTGTCCTGATTTGCTTCACACATTTCGCTGATCCAGCTGCTAGCTAGTATTTGGTTAATTCCAATGTCCACTTAATTATATGGTCATTCACACGTAGTGAGTGTCAATTAAAATAGTTAAAACAAATGAAGTGTATGGCGTTGTTGTGTCTTTAACTAGTGCTCACTAATGCTGTGCCTTCATTTCACCGTTTCGCTGTCTCATTGTGAAGTTTAGCTGGTTAGCTTAGAATATTAGCTGCTAGTAAGCAGCTAGATGCATTTTTAATATGCTGGTGGTGGGCACTGCGGCTGCACGATGGGGCTTATGTTAACATTACTGACAGACGAATCGTTGCATTCTCCCTCAACCCGAAGTCCCCACATCATGTATTTCATCTTGCATTGGCTATAGAGTTGTGGGTTACACAGCTGAGACATGAGGTTCGAAGTATTCCTTTAGCAGACACTTTTTCCTGCACTTCTCCGGCATTCTCAAAATACCCAAAATACGCCCATCCTTCAGACTTGGTCCTTTTTGAAGGCTGATAGATGTCCTGAGCGCTGTCGTCTCCTCCTTCGGCCATGAGTCCAGCTTCAGAAAGTGTAAACATTAGCTTGTAGCTACAAAGTGCGCCTGCGCGGCAACTGAGCAGACTCTGATGAGATGCTGGAAAGGCTCTTGGTGCCGACACCGCGCTGATGAGATGCTGGAAAGGCTCTCGGTGCCGACACCGCGAGCATGATAATCAATCACGATAATGTTTTATTTTGAAATTAAAACAGTAATTGTTACAGTCAACATTTTTAAATCGGGGTTTACCGCTACACCGGTAACCGTGACATCCCTGCTCAGTAGATACACACCTGACACACACACACACACACGGAATATCACAAGTTCAAGATAACACATGCAGTGGTTGTCCTGCTCATGTTTATGTTAACTGGCCAATTGCACTCAGTTGTGTGTCAGTCTAACCTCTGTACAGGACAGTCCCAGTCCAAGCAGATAAATGTGAACTGAACTCAGGGTTCAGGGCTCTCTGTGGCTGAGATCCTTCCAGACCTCTGTCATTCAGAGCCCAGCGCTGTCATACTTTACCTGTGACGTGAATAAATATCTGTGAACTGCTTTTTTAACAGAGTTCTCTGGTGTTTTTTCTTGGGGCTTCCAACTAAAGAATCGGGCTAACAGTGTTCAAGTTGTACAATAGTTTATTGTCATTTTATTCTTCAGTTTGAATTATTTTATTCTCCTTTATCAATCACTTATTTCATTGTATTTAAATTATAATATGTTATTGTTATTTTTATTGATCTAGTTTTTACTCCTCACTGTTTTTCTACTTTTACTGTCATGATAGCTTTTAATTTTTCACAGTTTGCACAGATTCTTTGGGCTTGTCAGTCATCTGTGAGTCACTTTGAACTGCACTAACCTGTATGAAAGTGTCATATTTATTTATCCTATAGAGGAGCTAGTGGTGCTAACAGGAGGTCACTGACAACACAAGGAAGTGCAATCAGTGACCAGGTATGGAGCAAATGTTGGTGGAGAAGCTGCTGGAAAATGTCTGTGTAAAATCCATGTGTGTGTTTCTTGTTGCCAACAAGGTGATGAAAAAGAGGAGCTGTGTGATGGACAGACTGACTGCAGAGACAGAAAGTGACTGAAGCTCGGCTGCTTCAGCCCAAGAGGAGTTGCACTATGTCATGCACTAAGATACCAAGCTAAATTCCTTGTTTATTTTTAAACTTACTTGGCAACAAAGCTTGTTTTTGATTCTTTTTTCTGTTTCTGATTCTGGGGTGCGTTTCCAAAAAGGTTTGTTGCTAACACTGTGAGCTACTTCCTACGTTTGAACGATGGATCTACGACGCAGGTGTTTCCCAACAGGTGACGTCATGTTCTCTACTTCTTCTTGGGGCTTGAAATGTCAGGATTAGGCACCCTGTGATATTAGATAGATATATACTTTAGTCATCTCACAGGGAAATTCACAATTCCAGCAGCTTGAAAGATGGAAACACACAGTGACATGCAGGGGTCAGGAGGATAAAAATAAAATAAGAGATAAAGTACCACACTGTATACTGTAATAGATACATAAGAGGAATGCAAGGTGCAGATTATGATAAATTATGATAATAGATAATAATACGAGGTGCAATTTTTGATAAACTATGAGATAAAAAAGAAAAAGAAATATAAGTCTGACAGTTACAGTGCAGTTGCAAATGACAGTGTGTAACATACAGTTACACCTCAGATTTCTAACTGAAAATAAGTCATCATTAAAGCAGTCCAATTGAATAAGGTAGTGATCAACAATTGATGAACAAGAGATGTTAAATCTTCACAAATATTGCAGAAACAATGTGGTAATCGATTACAATGTCAGAAATTTTACTAAGCTACATCTTATCTGCCAGCAAAAGTAAAACATCTGGTCGTCCTCAGGAGGCTTTGAACCCATGCCTAACTAAATGCTATGTTAACACGCTGCAGTGCCAACACTCTAACCACTGTCCTATCCCACCACAGACTGTTGTATGAACTGTAGGGATATATAGGCTAGATGTATATATTTTATGTGTTCAATTTATTACGATTATATGAAACAAACTACATTCAGTTCTTGCTTTCAATGAGTAGGAAACATGATCATGTTGATGAATATTTCCCAAAATTGCTAAGGATGTCATGCGGGCTTAATGGATATAAAACTGTTTCTGTAGTTAACACGCTTTCAACAATGAATGCATCAGAGTGCTCTCCAAACGCTTCCGAAACATCTGGAAATTACGTCGTTCGGACGATGGAAGTTCAAACTAACGTCGTTCCAACTTACATAGTACGACGGTAGTTGGAGTTTTTTGGGAAATGGTCGGAAAGGGGAAGTTCGGTCGTTAGGAAGTACAACGTACTACCGTGGTTTCATGCTAAGATTCCACATACAAAGTCAAGCATATTAATTTTCAAATATATATATATTTACAAATGCACACGTATTTACACAAATTTGTTTATTTATATGTCACATTTTTATATTTATGTATTTTATATTTGGTTATTTATAAATGTATGAATATATATAATCTTTTATTTCTATTTATCTATCTATTTATCTGACAATTCTATCTCCATAGGCGAACCGTACCGCTGACTTTCAGGGAACCGTACTGAGACCACCACAGTTCACTTCAAAGGGGTCTGAGTACGGTTGTTGTGTTCACATATGCGCAAAAATATGCTCAGTTCGTTTGAAGGGCTGAAAGGGACCAAGTGTGAAAACACCCTTATTTACATGACATTACCTGGTTAGCATCAAGTGTTAGCATGCTAACATTAGCTCAGACAGCAAACATTACACAATAGCCTGATAGTTATTGTTACTAATGATGGACCTAAACATACTTCAGATAGTAAACACAGTTTCCTGTCTTCATTCAGTATATATAGTCCACATCTGAGCTGACCTCACCTGGTCCACACACCTCTCACCAAGTGGAGAAGACCCAACAGAGACTTTACTTCCTCAGGAAGCTAAAACAAGCTGTCCTCCCTCAAAACCTACTGATGAACTTCTATCAGTCAATGACAGAGAGCCTCCTGATGTTCAGCTGCTCGGTGTGGTTCAGCAGCTGCACAGTGGAGGACAGAAAGAAACTCCAGCAGGTGGTGAGGGTGGTGGAGCGTGTGATCAGGACCACACTTCACTCAGACTGCTGTCTCTGTGAAATCTGTCTCTGAACCTGGTGCAGGTGTTCAGCAACATTCTAGAAATCATGATGTCATCATGTATTTGATGGATGTTCCAAATGACATCATGTTTTTTAGAATGTTCCATTCTACTCCGTTTCTATTTGATTCTTCTGTTGCTATTGGATACCAGTTTGACTATGTTTGCATAAACTTATTACTAACTTGCAAAACTTATTTCTGCTGATTCTTAAAATATGGCAAATAAAATTCACGGACAAATGAAACATAAATGTCTTTAAACATGAGCAGTACACACGAGTAATCTAATATTTAACAGAGCAGACTATGGATTTTTCATTGTAATTATTAATTTATGTTCATTTAATATTGTAGTGAACTTAATAATATAATAGTGAATATTATCAGCAGATTTTCTCCTTCTTTGATTTGAATGCTTTGATCTAAGATATCAGTGGATTTAAAGTCCAGTGTGCTCCCCATCACAACATGGAACCACAAAGGACTTTGATCTTATTAAGATACAGGTCAACATTGTGTGTGTGACACAGACCTTCTAACCCCTGAGGCAGACACACACACTCTCACCAACAGAGTGTTTCCACAACCATTTTACTGCTATGTTGGTTATTATCTCTTCAACACTGACAGTACAGCTTGGTGCTGGATTTCTGCTGGAAACACAGAAGGATTTTTCACTGAGGAGCTTTGAGACAACAAAACTGAAAATGAGTCTTCATCAAAATGCTGATCCTCCTGCTCTCATCCTGGCCTCATGTATCATTGTGGATACATGTTTTTTACAACTGTGTTTCCCAATTTTAAAAAATGACAGATTCATCAAATATTGTTCCATATGGATTCATCTTCCACATTTGGTCTTTGCTGCTTCAAACACGACTGTAATGATCCTCACTCACTAAATACAGCACACCATCAAACCAAACGCCAATAATTTATGATCACTGTCATCAAGATGTGATCAAGCATATAAATATATTATTTCTATCAGTATTGTTAATTATTGTTATTTATTTTTTTATGTAAATTTAAACTATTAATTATTGATTTAAACTATTGATTACTATATGTTATTATTATTATTGTTTTTAATTGTTATTTTAATGTGAATAAATATCTTACAGGTTTGTAATTTAAATCTGGGACAAGCATCTGTGTGTGTGTGTTTTAGTAATACTAATCTAAAATACTTTCAGTAAGATTCATACAAAATTTGATTAAAGTCGGCATTAGTGGATTAGCCCTCTTGAACACGACAGACCCCTAAACATGCGCTGAAGTGATTAAGCCTCGTTTGAAGTAGCGTCAACTTTAACATGAGCTGAGCCTCAGTGGAGATAACTTCAGCAAGGCTTATACAACCTTCTATTAGGCGCGTGCGTGGAGTACATAAGAAGCCCAGACCATGCGATTGTCGAAGAGTCAGGCTGATTTTTACAATAGTGCAGGGCAACAAATTCTTTTGGAACTCTACAAAGAGTGTAAACCGACAATAACCAAGAGGGGAAATGAACAGCGTGGCAGGAAATTGCCGACCACTTAAATGCACAAGTTAAATTTTATAATAATGCTGAATGTCAAATCATGATAAACATGATAAAACAAAATGTCATGGTTATAAACCTTGCAATGCCTCATCTTTAACTGCAGCAATCCAACTTTCCTACCGTTTCCTGCCTATGTTACACTACCTTATTCAGTTGGACTGCTTTGATGGTGACTTATTTTCAATTTAAAATCTTAATACAATTATTTCATAGTAGGCTGTCGAAGTTGTACTTGGAAACTTCTAGGGCTACACAAACATTTGTTTTTAAAACATAACTTGCATCTTTTCACCTCAACTGTGACAACACAGCTTTCCGATGTAACTTACGATGCATTGTTCCACCTAAGCTTTTGGGAAACACTTGCATCGTTCAACGATACATCGGACTATGTTAGTTGTAAATATCAGAAGTTGCTTTGTTTGGACATTGCTGTTGGGAACACTTGGGTCGTAGATCCAACGTTTGAACATGGGAAGTCGCTAAGGAAGTTTGCAACAAATGTTTTGGGACACACACCCCAGGTTAGTTGTCTCTCGTGACGAAAATGTGTGTGTGGAATATGTTGGCAGCAGATGTTGGAGCATAGCTTTGCGCAGATAAATAATGATTTGTATGAGTACAAATGCTCGCTGGTGGTCAAAGATGTGATCCATGATTGTTATTTTCCTTGCTGTGACATCTGCTTTTGTATGGCCTTGTTTTCATTTGGTGGCAAATCAACACCCTCTGTTGATGACGCATCATGGGTTCACTTAAATGGTATGAACGCGGGTCATTCACCAGTAAGCACTTTGGTTCCCAGTGTAAGGCCTAATAATGCCTAATAATCCAAGATGGTGATAATGAAATCTCAGAGCTATCAGCCTCAAACCAATGGGTGAGTAATAATGACTCTGTTCTATTTATACACAAACTATGGTAACAACATTTCTGTGGTTATTTTAACTTAGAAACAATATTAGTAAGCATGAATAATGTTTGATTGTTGTTAAATTACACAGCATGAAATAATTTTGATAATACTACTTGATCACAGATCTTCTGGAGTAACACATGGAAAGAGATGCTTGGTTGAACTCTTTCTAAACAGATAAACACAATCTGTCTTGATTTTCAGTCCACTCACCATGACAAGCTGCAGAAGGCAAAATCCATCCATTTTCTACCACTTATCCTCACATAGGGACAGTCTTAGGGTGAAAGGCAGGGTACACCCTGGACAAGTCTCCAGTTCATCACGGGACACATAGAGACAGACAACCACTCACACTCACATTCACACCTACGGTCAGTTTAAATTAGCCAATTAACCTAATCCCCATGCATGTTTTTGGATGGTGGGAGGAAGCCTGAGTACCCGGAGAGAATCCACACAGACACGGGGAGAACATGCAAACTCCACACAGAAAGGCCCGGGAATCAAACCCGGTACCTTCTTGCTGTGAGGCGACAGTGCTAACCACTACACCACCGTGCTAGTCGCTAGTTTACATAGCGTATGTAAGGAATTGTTAGAAAAATGGTATTAACATTTAGCTAGGTTGTAGCTGTATAATTAATAGAATAAGTTTGAGAAGCTGCAGGCTTTCCCCCATCCCCCACAGGAGAACACATGCAGGCATGATAAGATAAGCTCTGTTGAGATGTGAAGGATAATGTTTATGTGATCTTGTTATGCAATCAGATACACTTGCACTTTTTACTAATTATGATGTGTTTTATCATTTCATTCTGTTAATATTTTAAATGCTTTATCGCACATAACTAGGTAGATTTAGTTTAATTACAACCTGAGGGCACATGGTCTCTGACAAAGAACAGGAAACAGAGCAAAAAGAATGTGGGGCTGGGACAGGAAGGGGTCTTATCTCCATATTTGGTTGGGAATGTCTCTAGTAGGTATATATTAACATTTCTAGGTCTGAGGTATCGTCCAGAGGACATCCAGCACTGAATATCAACCAATGAAGAAGAAGAACTGATGACAGCTGACCTGAAGACGACACCCAGAGAGGAAGTGAAACTGTATAGGAAGGCAGAGCGCTATAAAAGCTTCAAGGGAAAAGTCAGCCAACATTCTGAACTGCTGAGGCCTCTAAAGCTCCTTTCACACTGAATGAAAACCCTCCGTGCACTGTGAAAGGGTCGAATAGGCATTTTGACGCTGGTCAACGACTCAGCAACCGACCCAGGAGTTTATCGGCTCAGATCGCATCCGCTACAGTGTGAAAGTCGAGCCATGTCGACCCGCATCGACTCGCTATTTACCCGATGACGTTGATGTATATGCCTGTCACGTTCTGCTTTAAGGCTGGAATATACTTCTCCGACTGCGTAATACGTTATCCGACTCCGTAGCTCCGGAGACCCCTCGAGCCTTCGCAGTTCTCCGTCGTGATGCGTGTTGTGCAACCCTGCCGTGAAATACACCCCCTTGGAAAGTGAAGCAATTTGCCTTAATATTGCAGATAAAAGCAGGAGAAACAACAATTTTATGATTTAATTATTTGTGAAGGAGTTAGAAGAGAAGAACATCGATTGCTTTCAGTTTTTAAAACTCCTCTTCCTCTTAACATAAAATCGGATAATAGGGAACGCAAACCAACAACTTTCGGTATGTTCTGTGGAAATACCCCAGCCATAATTACTAAATGAATTAAATGGATTTTTTGAGCAAGTTGAATGTGTTTGACTTGCCTTTTAAAAGGCTAATCAATACTTTAATTCCTGCCCTGTCCGCGCTGCTGCAGAGGCGACCTGTCTGTTTCTGTGTAGGGAGAGGGGATGCATTTCACAGCAGGGTGCAACTAGATGACCAATCACAGCCGTCGTCTCCGTCTTCCCTTGACGGACTGACGGACATTTAAAAAAAAAAAAATTCCTGCGCCTGGAGAGGACGGAGAGGCTCTCCGGTGACGCAGATGGCTCTCCGTCTCTACGTATGGCACTTTACGGAATACTATAAATTGGCCTTGAGTCACTGAGCAGCCTGTCAGGCTGTCAGTGTGAAGCTGCAGAGGTGATCACTTATAAGATCAGTCTATCTGTTGATCTCCAGAGACTGACCTCTGAAGGACAGAGATTTTATTTAATCAAACAAATCAAATGTGTAGCGACATCATCTTTAATAGGAGCGCATAGTGATTTAGTCCTACGTCATTCTGGGGAAATCCCACTGATCGGGGAATCCCGGTGTGAATCACACGACCGTGTTTATATACAGCTTATATAGCGAACTGACACCTTTTTTATTGTCATGGCAGAATGCATTAGTATTAGTAGAGCCGCGTCAGCTGGCACTGTGAAAGAGCCCAAATGCCAGTCCGAGCCGTGTCAACATGGGTTAGAAAATACCGCGTTGACACGCAAATTTCAGTGTGAAAGCGGTATAAGAATGATTGCTTGCTAGGGAGAGCAGATTCAGAAACCAGATCTGTTCGTACATTCTTTTATTCATTGGAATCATTTAATAGAGGTTTAACTGAAAATTCCTCTGGATCCTCGTCTTCTCTTCCTCCCATCAACGACCACGAAGGAAAAAAGGGTGAAACGTATATTAAGTTGTTTATTGGGGTCAGATACTTAATGCCAGTTTAGTACTACTTAAAGTGTGGGAAGTTGGTTATGAGTTTCCTCTTATAGTGAAGCATGGGAAGACACTAGTAAGAGTACCCTTTAAGAATAAAGTGTGGGAAAGATATTAGTGTAAGTACCTTTTAACCAACAATTCAACCTTCTTTATGATGTAACAAAAGTTCACAATTGGTATTGCTGAGTCTTAAATTTCTTTTTTTTTCATTGAATACATGTAGTACACTGTCTGAACAAATCAATAAAATTTAGTCTAATCTAGATGGCAAACATGTTCCACAGTTGTAGTAAACCAGAAATTCACAGTGAAATTGTTGACTCTTTAAGTGGGTTTTTGTTCACCATGGGGTAATTCTTAAACCTAAGGAAATCCATAAATTTGACTTAAACACAGGATTTAGCCACAGCCTACACATAAACACTATAGTGCACTGTCCATAATTGCAATGCTTTCAACATGTCCAACAAAAACTTTGGATGCCAATCATTTCACCACAAACCATACAAAACCAAACAACAAACACCAAATACAAAAAAAGGAGGCTCCCATGTGCTCCAGCTGGACCAATCACAGCACGCCTGTTGACACAGCCAATCACATCTGTGAGCCCTCACAGCTCATCTGCATATCTGTGTTTGTGGTTCAAATTTATGGGTGATAACAAGACCACCCCATAAACCAAGACATCTGTGTATGAATCTTGCACCTGTGAAAACTGATGACCAGGTGAGCTGTAAGGTTTAATGAACTTCCACACTTGGTACAATGTTCAACGACTGCATAGTATTTGATGATAACAACAGGCTCAAAAGTATATCAATGAAACATTTCTATAATAATCTGATATGCTGTTGTGATAGTTTAATTTTAAGAGTACTGTGCAGATATGCCTGTGTATTCCTGTTAACATTGTGTTTGTGCACAGTTATCACATGTTTAAAGGATCATCTCATCAAAGCTAAAATTCCACCTCTATGTGAACCGAGAACCAAAAACCTTTATCAGTTTTTTAAACATCATCATCAATGGCTGTGTAGTTTCTGTAACAAAAATATATTTTTATCTGAATGTAGAGGAAGCCTGTGCAGCCTCTGGCCTTTGGCTAAACATTTTTTTCACCCCTAACTTGCCCTCCCTCCCCCAGTTTCCCTATTCCCTAACCGTAACCTCTTTTGAGGGACCCTAACCCTAAAACCCCATCCTTCACCCCAATCCCCCCTCCCAATTTATCTCTCATGTGATCGCAGAGGTCTCCACATCTAAACAAAAACCTAACCTATGCTCATATCCCAGAAGTCTGATGAAGAGGAATTCCCCCTTCTCCCAGCCCCACACAGACCCTCTATTTCCCTTGAACCGTGCACATCCCTGTCAGAATACATATCTAATCACAATAAACAATGTCACACTCCTTCTTCTTACCCAATTTCAGGCCCCAATATCCAGTCATCGATCCCGGCCCCACTCATCTCCACAATCAGAAACCTTCCCTCTGTTCCAGCTGGGCACAACAAAACCAGTATTTGGACCACCCACTTCCCAACACCCCCCTGTAACCCGGAATTGACCCAAGTTGCCTCAGCATCCGCTCATCCACCCACCCCCTATATATGAGCTTCCGCAACAAAAGAAGCCCCCCCTTCAATCTCCTCCATTCCCTGTTCAGCCCAGGAAACCCATCCAGGCCCCTGAGGAACCAAAAACCTCCACCTCCCTACCACAAAGACATAGGAAAGTCTCCTGGGTACTCAAACAAGCAACCCAGGAAGATGACAAACACAGTTTTCCCTAATCCTTCCCATTAACTACAAAACTGTTCCACCTCCTCTCTTGCTACTGTGCTTTCTACTGGGTTTTGGGGGTTGCCTTTTTTCTCCTCCCTCTCCTCATGTTATGCTGTATTCTCTTTTTTTTCACTCATTCTCTGTCGTCCCACCCTGTATACCCACCATGTCATATTGTTTGTATGTGATGTATGTTTATGGACGGATTGATGGCTAATTTTGCTGGTTACTTGTGATCAGTGACAATAAAGGCTTTCTGATTCTCAACCAACATCATCATCAGCACCATCACACCTCCTTGACACCCACCTATTTCCACTGCATCACATCCCATCAGAACCCTGCAAACCCAGGTTCACAATCCCATGAACAAATAGGATATCCAATTGGATCTACAATCTGTATCACAAACAACCCACAGAAACTCCATTTCCGTAACACTGAACCATGACATCATCATGACACCATCTCTTCCATCTGCACCATATCTGCAGGGGATGCTGAACCCCAGACTGGTGCGGGAGTACCGAAGGCCCCATTGTCCCAACAAGAGGGGGGAACCATCATGATGAGTGGGACTGTAAAAGCCAAACATGGCAGAGTCACATCACATTCTGAGCCCCCTCAAACCATCCATTGGGGTCATCATCACCACACCATGACGCCCCAGAGGCCGACTCACCTGCTGACCTAAAGCACAGCATCCCCCGCACTCCCCTCCACTTCAACGCACCCTCACCCCCACCATTCCAGGTAAATTCGAACCCACATATATTGCATGACTGAACTGCAAGTTCCAGGACTGTTTTTACAGAAGCCACAAGCCAATCCTGCTACTTGGAAACTCAAACATTAAAGCTATAGTCTGTCATTCTGTTCAGAAACACTTCTTGTTCTACTGGGTGAAATGGTTCTTCCACCCTGAGAGCAATCAATACATTGTGTTCAAGAAAAGAATCAGACCTCTGTGGCAGATACAGGATTCTAAAAACTGGCCAATCCCTGCCATTCAATCTGAATGGAAAGAACCAGATGCCTTCATGTCTCGTCCTGCTCATGCCCCCCCTTTGTTCCTCTCTCCTCCCCACTGTTGCCGGAAATAACCAGCACACTCCTCTGCAGAAATACAGAGTTTGCAAGAGAATCTGTTCTGTAGGGATCAATGGCAGAGATAATGCAGCCAAAAACATCACTTCCAGCTTTACCTCTGACAGCTCACCATGCTAAACAGGCAAAGACAAGTAAGTCAGAGGCAGAAAAGGCTGCGACAAAACTCTGGATAAAGCTAAGAGGACAAACCAGAGTGAACATCAGTGGAGACACTGAGGCATCTGAAGAGACTGAAAAGTGATGCAGAAGTTTCTTTTTCCATCCCGTTGGACAGGTAATTATTAATTATTTGTTTAATTTCGGGAGAAGTTACTGTTTTCATGAAATATGTAATGTTTGCTAACCAAGCTACTCTTGTAGCATGTATTAGCCCGATGCCCGGCCCCTGTAAGCCGGTCGTAGATGTCCCTTGTATTGAAGAGGTAATAGGATGTGACATTTTGATCATATTGCACAGTCATAGTCTCCAGTGTCTGCATTATAAAGGTGCTCACAGACCCCAGCAGACTGTGAGCGGAGCAGAATCTGGATGCCCGTTCAGATCAAAGCTTCTATAGTCGAGTGCTCTGCCGCTAGCCATTTCCTGCGAAATTTCTGGGAATCAGAAGATCAATGTCACATTTAAAGTGGGTCGATGTGAAAAATAGTTGCCGAGCAGTGTTTTGTGTGACAGCAGTGTGGAGCAGAGTCCGTGCTTTTGCAAAATTTGAGGTTTCGCACTCCGTGTCCGTTCTGCCGAGTATGTTTGGGCCTTTAGCCCAATGCTAGCTTATATGTGCCTGTGATCTGGTGGTCATTACCGCTTGTATTGAAGAGGATATAGGCAGGATTTGAATTTTAATCTGAGTTTAGTGGGGGTCCGTCCGTCCGTGACGATCATTCCCATATTTGTGAAAAGAACAACTTGACAGTTACTTTGTAGAGGAAGCACCAAATGAATAAATCCAGTGTTTTCTTCAGAGATATGAACTAATATGAATAGAAAAGTGAGTTAGCTAGGGTGGCCATTTCCACAACACCAAAAACGAGGACACTTTGCGGCATTTAGTAAGGAAGGAAAAATCGCAACATATCAATCTGGTGTACTAGATGGGTCACTGAAGATCTCTTGGTCAACTTTAATTCCACAGTTTACACACCTGTATGACTGGTGATGCTGGACTGCATGAGAAACTTTACAAAGTTCTGCAGTGGATACCTTGTCATCTTCAGGTGATGTTGCTTCCCGAAAAAACAACCGGAGGGATGAAGTGCCTGCGTTCCATCTGTTGATTTTGTTTCTACGTGCTTGCATGCCTTTCAATGGCCATCTTTCGTTGTGTGCAAACATCCACATCACAGCGACAAAGTGTGCAATACGCATGCAAATTGTCTTTGCTACTTTTGTTGACAAGCGTGTGCTCTTTTGACCATTCGGCATTGAATGAGGTCCGTCTTTTTGACTTGTTAATATTCCGTTAACGAGGTGAGACGCTGGCACAGCTAGCACATGGGAAAAGGGGGCGGTTTACATTGCCAACCAATGAAAAATCAGAGAAATGAGTGACAAGGCTTTTAGCCAATCATTTTTAGAACCAGGATGTGCAGCTTTGCATTCAATAAGCATCCGACTTAAGGCTGCACAGGACGCTGGACAAGGCATTTAAATTCCGGACTGTCCAGCCTAAATCTGGACGTATTGCCACCCTAGAGCTAGCTTATAAACTTTGGACAAAACTAGGACTAGGCAACAGGCTAATGTTCCAGAACTTTCCATCACATGAACCACTAACAAGCCCACCTTGTCTATGAAAGAACTGGGTGACAAACTGTCCACCCTTCACTTCTTTCTCCAGTCTGAGCTTTTTTCTGTTGTTTTGTAATACCCTGACTTTTGAGACATCATACCGTCTCCTCCTCCACTTGTTAAGTCGCGCTGTCTGTTGCACTGTGCAGGCTGTCTGATTGAGCAAGTGGACTGAACCATTTTATGTAAATAGGTGGGGGGGTTGATAAATGTTTCCACAACAAATTAACTTAGTGTTACTAGTTCTTTTGGAAACATGTTTGTTTTAGTCAGAAAAATATATCTGTGATTGAAATAATGAATGTTGGTCAAAAGACCCCCACAGATGTAGACGCAAGAAAGCCTCGTCTGGTGTGGTCTCCTGGGGGGTGTGCTGCCACTCTCCCTGCTTTAGCCTTTTCATGATGGCTCATGGAAGGGCAGGGAGGTGCCATCCCTGCCTCGGGCGTTCCACGTATGCACGTGGAAGAGCTGGGAGGTCCCAGAACAGAGTCATACCGCCAAATACAATGTACTGCTTGTAATAAAGCCAATTAAAGCATTTTTGACTGAAATGGTCCTGACTGAAATGACTTTTTGACCATATTGCACAGCCATAGTTGTCAGTGTCTGCATTATAAAGGTGACAACATGCTGTTGATATTGGTTTTTGACTGTCCAGGGGACTGGACAGCAGTGCTGCAATCGGACACGCCTGGGAGAAGGTGAGATGCTGTGAGATCGTAAGAGTCAGTGAGATTTGCGAAATTCAACATGGCGGCCCCCAGTTGCTAGATTAACATTCAGGAAAACACCGTCTTCGCTGATTTACTTTGTGCTTTAAACAGCCCAATTAAGTTTGGTTGTCAAAGCTGTATATAGCTTCACTCATAACATCACTTTGCACCGCGTTCACCGGCTTGGACCCCAAAGTGGAGACCGCCACCATCCTATCATCGCTAAATTCGAGCACTTCAAGCAAAAAGAGTTAATCAAGAGCAAAGGTGGGAAAGGAATGCCATTCAGGATAAATGACCAGTTTCCATGGGAAATCAACAAGAGGCGCAAAGTCTTGTTCCCTGTTATGAAAGAGCACACACCAATCATTTTCAATAATTGACTTTTTCCTTTCAGATAACTCCATCGCACACAAAATTTCCACTAGAATTCACCCAATCATCATCAGTGACCATGCACCAATATCCCTCAGTCTACAAATCGACAGTTACCGCAAACCTCCTCAGACCTGGCGCTTCAACATATCTCTACTTAAAGACCCAGAATTTGATCAAATAGTAAGGACAGAGTGGGCAGATTTCCTAAAAAATAATGACTCTCCTGATTCATCTACTTCTGTATTTTGGGAAACCTGGAAGGCCATAATCAGAGGTAAAATAATATCGTACTTTTCATGCAAGAAAAGAAAGGAACAACAAACAGAAACAGATATTGAAAAAAAAAAACAACTTACACAGGATTATGCAATAAATCCAATTAAGATCTGAGTTACAAAATGCAAAGTTATCCCTGGATGATATTTTCTCAAAGAAAACATTTTTTTTTACTGCAACAACTGAGGTATGACTTTGAACATAGCAACAAATCAGGCAAATTTCTTGCAAATTTACTTCAACACAACAGAAAAATCTTTTATAACAGCAATACAGGATCCCACTGGCAAGTATACTCAATCACCTCAAGAAAGTAATCAGATCTTTTATAGCTATTACCACAAGCTATATTCAGCAACAGTTAACCCAAACAAAGACGATACTCAAAACTTTCTCAACAATCTAAACCTGCCTGACATCTGAACACAGAGACATCTTAGATGCTCCATTGACTATCAGTGAATTACAATTTGTATTTGATAGTATGCCAGCAGGCAAAGCACCTGGGGCCTCATGTATCAATACGTGCGTGGCGTTCATACTGAGAGCTGGTGTACGCTGTAATCCAGAAAGTGGCGTACGCTGTCAAAAATCCTGATTCATCAAACAGTGCAAACGCCACAATTCATGCAGTTTCCCTTGATACATCCCAATCAGCGTGGGATTGAGCACCCATGTCGGCGTTGCAGACTCCTCTCTCACCACACCCATAAATACATATGCAAATTCATTTAAATAAGCTTCTCACTGGGGCTCTTCTCATCACGAGAGGAGAAACTTCAGGGCGGAGCCACGATCACCTAAGTTAAAAACACAGCATTTGACGCCACATGTGCTGCACCTAATGGATCACACTGATGAGAAACAGGATCACAATTCAGGAGAGATGTTGATGAAGCTATTTGTGACTTTACGCACACATGTAGATGATAATCGGGGAAACTACTGAGTCATGCAAACTATGAGTCAGGGAGAAGACTGATGACCAGTCAATATTTACTCCAGCCATCCCGCATCATGCCTGCCTACAGCCCATTCCCACCATGCTTTTATTTAGGCTGTATGAAACGCCTGTTGAGCCAGATCACCTCGCAGTGATGTTGGTCACATTCATTTGTGCATCACAAATAATCTGCATACTGTGATGGTGCTTTTATTGCAACATGAATGCAATTGATCCCTCTGATTACATCAGGAAATCAAGCTATAACTGCAAACTGCGCATTAATGTTGCACTGTATGTTCCCCCTCTCCCACCTACTTGCCCCCCCTGCTCTTCAATTTTAATACAGCAAACACACTCACACTTTGAGGGGGGTTTGGGGTGGATTAGGGATTTGGATCGGGGTTGGCTGCAGGTACCCTGTCCCTGCAGAACCTCTGTTCTTCCCCTACAGCCTCTCCTGCCCTTCCAACTTTTAATGCACCACATTAAATGCACACTGGGTAGCACTAAACACATTTTTGTGTCTTTATTTTCAGAATGGCAACCAACTACCACCACCCATACCGGCGCCCCCCCGATAAAAATTTAGAAAGTGAAAGCTATTACCAAAGTTGCCGACTGGTCTTTTGAAGAAGATACTGACAAACCAAATCAAATATCAAAATACAGTTGCAGCAATCTCCGAGGGCCAAATCTTAAAGAAGATATTCCTCTTTGAGGATGTTGCTGACCAGGTGTGGACAGTTTGTCATGCGGCTGAATTGAAATAGAGCAGCTAAACTACCTTTCATTGTTTATTGCAATAAAGTTCTATTCTATTGTATTCTAGATGGAAGAGGGACAAAGCGTGATAATCATAAATTATACTCTGTTCACTGGTACCCCCCAGCATATTCTTTGCTGGAGAGACACACTGTCTTTAACTGTGCCCCAATAAACATTCCTCCTGCTCTGGAGGAAGAAGGAAAACAGCTTCTTTGTCCATCATCAGCTGTCTGTACCATCCGAAACATCCAAGCAGCCGATGAGATCACCCTTCTAACAATAAGGGGTCATATTAATGATGAGAACATTTCTTTGAATTCAGTTGCTTGACCTCATTTTGAACTTTGTATGAAATTTTCTAAAAACTTTGCTCTCACCTTTGAGAATAACAAAATTAAAAAAAAAAAAAAAACATCCACAAGTGGGCCCACCAGTGCCAATGAGATCTATCATAACGAAAGATGAAGAGGGACTGTAAAAGTACTGATTCACTCTATGTGGGGGAGCACATTTTATATAAATTAAGGGTTTTAAATTTGTCTAGGAAGTTTGTTCCTCAGTGTAACAACCAGTAAACAACGCTTATGCACTGATTTTTTTTTTTTTTTATTGTTGCAGGATGAAAGAGAGGTAACAGTGATGATGTGGAGGGAGGCAAGTCTCACTCCCATTAGACATGCCATGCTGATTGAGATGACCCATTTAAAGGAACAGTATGTAGGATTGTGGCCAAAACTGGCACTGCAATCACTTTCAAATTACTGTAGAGCGGTGTCTCCCCCTCACTCTCCCCTGACTAGAGGTTGCCAGCTAGACTGCAGGATCCAAAAGGAACAGAAATTGTTACAGTGAATGAAAAGCAGCCACCTTGGGCATCACCATGGGCACTTAGAAAGAGTGAAATGTGACATATCAGGGCCATTTTATGATTAATTAAAATAAATTTCTTACATATTGTACCTTTAAGGGGCACCAATTCCCCTACATTTGGATTTTTGTTAAACACAACCAACTACATTGAAATCCAGGTGAGCGTATCATTAGTTTATGGTATTGATGGCCACATTATGATTCATCTGCTACTGAAAATCACATGAGCAAGTCCATGCAGCAATAACTGAATGTCCTACAGCTTCTCAGTGCAAAGATAACCATCAATGTGGAGGGCTCCAAAGTGGCAAATGACGAGATTGTTTACTAAATGACAATTATATAAGGCATTTAGTCCCAATAGCCATGCACTCTTATTATGGGAAAATGGAAATCACATACTGCAACGGCATTATTACTGCAATAAAAAAAAAAAAAAAAATCACTGACAAACAAGAGTAGATTTATTTTTTTTAGATTTTTTTTGTTTGCATCATTTTTAAAAATTTCATTTAATAAATGTTGAAAAAACAAATGACAAATGTGTCATTTTTCAAAATTTCTACTTTTTGGTGGTCAGTATCTGCTCATCCATCCATTTTCTATCACTTATCCTCATGGGGGGCTGGAGCCTATCCCAGCTGTCTTAAGATGGAAGGCAGGGTACACCCTGGACAAGTCTCCAGTTCATCACAGGACACATCACAGGAGACAGACAACCACTCACATTCACACCTACGGTCAATTTAAATTAACCAATTAACCTAATCCCCATGCATGTTTTTGGATGGTAGGAGGAAGCTGGAGTACCCGGAGAACACCCACGCAGACACGGGAAGAACATGCAAACTCCACACAGGAAGGCTTAAACTAAGATAATCTGCTAATGCTAAATTATGCTTATCTTAAGCTAATCTGCAATGTTTAAAGTCAGCTGTTGAAAGGCGAGCACTCTACTAACTGAACTAAAGCAGCTTTCACATGGTGAAGAGAGTTGTACTTAGCTGAAGCTAATCTGGTACTGCTGAATACTGTTTAAATTAACTCTAAAAGTTGAAAGTTAAAATGTATTAACTCAATATACGTTTGTGACGTTTTAACCCAATTGTTGCTAAAAGCTTAAGCTACGCTGCTAACGCTGGGTTCTAATGCTAAGCATAAGATAAACTGCTAATACTGGATAGTTAAAGCTAAACTGCTAATGCTGAATTCTGTTTAAATTAACTTTAAAAGTTCAATGTTAAAAACGTGTAAACTTAATACACATTTTAAATGTTTCAACTCAATTGTTTAATGACATCGTCTGAGTCAGAGACCGGATTCTAAGTCACAACGCTCTGGGTTGAAAAGCAAGCACTGGTAATGATGAATGCTGTTTAAATTGACTTTAAAAGTTGAATATCAAAGATGTATTAACTTAACATACGTGAGGATTTTCTCCCTTTACAAGTTTTTTCTCTGAAAATTAACATTAGACTCTATGGAGAGAATTTTGGAGGTGGGGTACTAATTAAGGCCATGGAGCAAAAAGTACAAATCTCACAGATATAAGACACACATTGCTACAACCGGGACGAAATTTCCAACGTTTTGCTGTAAAAATGAGTGGCGTGTACGTAGCCCTCACAATTGCAATTTCAAAATATTTTTCTGACATTTCTGAAACTGCCCCCACTCTAGCCTTGAACATTTCATGCAATACACACCCATGTTAAACTCTGACTTTTGAAGGTTTCCATGGTCTGAAAGAAAGTGAAATGCTGAATAAACCATACATTTTCTGACATGATGAATTTTGAAGATGTAGTCAGGTGAATTTGCTGCATTTTGCAAGTTGAATGAGTTTCTAGGTATTGAAAGGTTTGAAAGTATGATGGAGCTATGACTGTTTGTTCGCTGAAGAAAGAAGTTTGAAATCCGACCCTTTACCCATTCATTCCTATGGAACATTTTTCAGCGATTTTTGGGATCTAGCATCGCCATGGTAACAGTTTTGACAGAGAAAAGTAA
>JAQQSB010001662.1:0-17976 GCA_029721515.1 Synanceia verrucosa | reverse complement strand
GATCTGGGGTTGTTTCAGTCTGAGGGGAACAGGGCAAATGCAATTGTGTGAAGGCCGGTCTTCTTCCATCAGCTGAAAATCCTTCCGCCTCAATGACTGGATTTCCAACAAGACAATGCCTCCCTTGCCACACGGCAAGGTCAGTTAAAGCCTGGATGGAGAATCCACAATATCTTAATTCATGCCTAAGCCTTGCCCAATCACCAAGATCTTTAATCCAATTGAAAACCAGTGGAAAATCATCAAACTCAAAATGGAGAACCACAAGCCCAAAACAAAGAAAATTTGTTTGAATTTGTCCAAACAGGAATGGGGGCTGCTGTGACAGCAGAACAATGTCAGAAGCTGGTGGAGAGCATGCCAAGACGCATGGCTGCAGTCATCAAAAACAATGGTTATGCAATCAAGTATTAACTCTTGTGTGTATCATGTGTTTAAAGTAAACAGAAAAGAAAACATGGAATGCTTAAAAGTAGTGTTTTTATGTACAATGCCATAGCTATTGATGTAAGAATTTAAGTAATTTTGGTTATTATCAAGAAAACCATGGAAAAATGAATAATCCTTAGTTCTTAAATTAAACTCTCATGAGCTATTTTTGTTGTTATCATTATAATTGTCCAAACAAATGTACCTTTAGTTGAGCCAGGCATTAAAATTAACAAGAAATTGAAGAAAACAAGGGTGGTCTAATAATTTTTTCCATATGACTGTATGTAACATCATGATCTGATCTTCAAATTAGGGCTTAGGACATGAGGCTCCACACCCTCTCAGTCCAAATATGGTCTCAAAATTACAAGCACTATTGACGACTAACTAATCCAAGATGGAGACCAATAGATTATTGGTTACACTATTTATATAGAAACTATGGTAATATTTTTAAGCAGTAATAATTCCAAGTTCATATGAGGGCACATAGAGACAGACAGTCACTCACACTCAGGTTCACACCTCTGGACAATTTAAGAAGCCAGGGTACCTGGAGAGAACCCACACAGACCACGAGGAGAACATGCAAACTCCACACAGAAAGGGGAATCAAACATGGTACAACATATGTGTTGATTTTTAGTGTCTCATGTGAAAGTGAGAGAGGATTTACAGAGAGTGTGGGGAGAGCAGAAAACAGAAGGAAGTATGAGTCTGATTATTTAAAGTTTGTCTTTTGTATGTGTTGGTCCTGGTAGTGCTCCACTGCCACAGTGTGTTGGCCCAACAAAGAGCTGCCAGCTAACGACAGGATGCTGCCATGCAAACTCCAGCATCATATTGAAACCATGACTCTCAAAATTATTTTCCATTCAGAGTGTGACACACATTTTAACCCTTTCACTCTCTCACCTGCCACACCTGCTATTTCTCACACATTACACCACGATATGAGCAGTGTGAGGTGTGTGCTAAGATACTCTGGGGGTTTGAGCTCATCAGGGCTTGGCCACTTTAGCCAATCAGAAAATAACATACTGCAACACATCAGCTGAAATCAGAAAAATAGCACTGCTGTATCTGGTTTAAAGGTGCAGTGATCATTTAAGTGTAGACCAGCATTAATGTGGGGATAACGTCCAGGTGAGTGAACATGTTTTAACAAATCTGTTGAAAAAGTTAATTATATTTTCTCAAATATATTTTAATATGTTTGTTGTGTTAAAAATATCTTTAAAAACTCAAAGGTGTTAAAATGTTAAAATATAGTGAAGAACATACAAACATGTTTAAGTCATTTAAAAGTGGTGGGGCACAGGTGCTTTTGAGTTCTCTCTTAGGGGGAGGCTCACTATCCCACACTTTTGAAAGCTTCTGATTTAGATAAAAACCATCAGAGCACAGATCTTCTATAGTGACACATGGAAACAGAACTCTTTAAAAACAGGCAAGAATGTGGCTTTCTTGGACCATCTTTGCAGAATGTGTGGTGTGTTGGAACCTCTATATCTCTCTTCTGTATGTGTTGTTTCTTACCTACACTGCCATGGCCATACCCATAATGCCTTACTCTAAAACTTCTGGTCATGTGACCTGTTACTCTCTTTACATCATAATACATTCTGACATGAAAAGCATTATATATTGTACCATATATAACATACACAAAGTATATAACATACTCTAAAACATTGTGTTCTGTACTTGTGGGTTGAATCTCGTCCTTTACACAGACAAGTTTACATGGTTCCAGTCCATGGACTGGTCATACATAACTTTGAATCCCCTTCCTCAATGGAACCAGTCTGTCCCTTATCATTATATGTCAAAGTATAATATTTACAGGTCCCAAATCTAAAACCATGTATACAGTTAATAATGAACAAATCTCTTCTCTGGCTCCAGACGACTCCTGTAAAAACAATATGCAGAAGGAACAGAGAGCGTGGCGTCAAGTTCTCTTCAGCTTCCTGAATAAAATGCTTTATTAAACACATTTCTTCACAATGATTTATTATTTATTTACATTTCTATGCTATATCACAAATGTCTGTTTGACATGAATGTAGACTTTTCTTACCATATAATCCATACTGTCCAATACACAAATTCACATTTGCTACAATATCTTTTGGCATCACTTTTCCTAGGCAGCTTAAAGCTTTACCAATTAGCATTTATTGTTTAGAAAATCTATCTTAGTCAAAGCCTAGATTGTTAACATTTAATAGCCACTAGAGCTTCTTGCCAAATCACCAAAACAATGTGTGTGTCTCTCTATGTACACCAACTGTACATTAAAAATACATCCAGCGACTTCACGCCTGCCTCCCTGTATTCCTGCAATCAGCTGAAGCTGTACCACTGTCTCTTTTGCCCCCTACTGTTATGGAAACATTGTAACAGCTTCACATTCCTACAATAATACCTACAGCTGTGTTCTAAATAGAAAAATCATAGCAGCTGAAAATTAAATCAATAAGAAAAATAATAATAAAAAAAAATCAATACCCCACATGTGACCTCACTACAGGTGGGCTAGTCACAATAACATGCTTCATTATTACTGGAACAGGTCAGCTCAGCTTCTCAAGACTCTTTCAAACAAACTATTTCAAAATTTATAAAGAGTTTTTGTGTGAAAAACCAGACATGGTTACAAAAAAGATTTCAAAAAAAAAAAAAAAAAAAAAAAAAAAAAAAAAGTCTTTGCATAGAAGGGATCTGAATTGTGGACGATCAGCTGCTTTATAGCACCCAAGAGAGAAATTTACCTATTCTGGAGAATGTGGGCAACAATCCCACTACTTTCTACGCATGCTAAGTGAGCCAACTACCATTTGAGCTAATTCCCCTGTACTCCTAGAGTGGTGCCATGTAGCTCCACTAGATCATCTCATCCCATACTTTTCCAGACTCTTGAAGGTCTCCTGGATCAGGCGTCTACACTGTAATTCATCAGATACAGTAGACATGAGGTGACCAGAGCTCAATTATGCTGTGCAAGTTCAAAATCACATCCTTGGCTGCCAGAAAAGCTTGCTTTACTCTATAGTTGGCGTATTGGAGGTGATGAGCTTACCAAACATTGTGCTCCACACAAGTTTACATGGTTGACTCCATGCACTGCTAATCTGTTGTCCTGCTGGACTTTACTAAATTCAAGGTTCAAGGGTCTTTATTGTCTTTTATGCACACATAGCTGGGCTTTGGAGAGTCTCTGGCTTAAAGGCACACATGAATCAAAGAAATAAAATAAAGATGTTGAAAAAGACATGAATAGAAAATATTAAACACCCATATACTCCTGGATTCTCTGGAGAATCTAGCAGAACTACAGAGTGATATCACTGATGACCTCATACCAATCCATATGCTAATATAACCAAGAACACATTATATTATATTCTATTCTTTTCTATACTATTAGAATTTTTCCACTCTTACTAAAATATGTCGTTGCTATGATGTCATTCTTTTCTGTGATGAGAGAGAAGGAAAGAGTGTTCTACTCCTGAATATCTACCAATGGAGCCAAGGGTGCAGGGTTTAATCCCCACCTGTGGCAAAGGACAGGAGAAAAGTATCAGACAAGGTAAAGTAAACAGTGACATAGAAGGCAGAACAAGATATGTCTTCATAAAATTGTGGTGTAAAAAGAGATGTGAATTGCCCAAACATCAGTGATGTGTTTGGAGAAAGTCCATAATAAGACCAAAAAAAAGCAAAAAGAGTCAGCTGGACTTGCCAGGAGTTTTGTTGAAGAGCGTCTACCTCTCATCCAAGAGGCTTCTTCAGTTATAACTTGTTGGCTGATAGAGAGTCCAGATACTTGCATACTCTGGTGGAGCAGAAACAAACAAACACAGCCATTCACCAGCGTAATGAGATCCTCATTTGGAGTCGTTGCCATTCAGGTGGGGAGTTGCTATCCTCACCCACCTTGATGAGAGCCCTTTAAGTAGTGATGAAACAATGAAACACTTAGAGCACTTGCTGCAGTGTTTCTTGACTCATCTATATGGTGCTCTTAGGTTTAAAGGGTAAGTTGGAGTGTAATGAAATTGTGGCCTCTAGCACTTAAATCTGGGTGGTATGGTGGTGTACTGTGGTTAACACTAATAAGCCTCATAACAAAAAAGACACCGGGTTCAAATCCCTCACCTTTCTGTCACCGGAGTTTTGCATGTTCTGCATGTGCAGGTTAACTGGCTAATTTAAGTTGAGCATTAGGTGTGAGTTGACCATCTGTGTCTAGCAGTGATAAACTGGAGACTTGTCCAGGAGTGTACCCCTGCCTTTCACTTCTAGCTGTCCCTATGTGTGAGGATGAGAGTGGTGGAAAAAGATTGAATTTTACCTTCTGCAGCTTGTGTGAGTAGAGTGAACTGGAAAATCCAAGACAGACTGTGTTTATCTGTTTGGCCAAAGAGTTCAACCAAGCATCTCTTTCCATGTGTTACTCTAGAAGATCATGATCAAGTAGTATTACCAAAAAGTATTTCATGCTCATTTAATTTATAACAAGTCAAACTTTATTCATGCTTACTAATATTGTTTCTCTTAGTTCCCCAAAATAACCACAGAAATGTTGTTACCATAGTTTGTGTATAAACAGTGAACAGAGTGTTATTACTCACCCATTGGTTTGAGGCTGATAGCAGAGTTTTCATTATCACCATCTTGGATTGTATTAGGCATTATTAGTTTTACACAGGAACTAAGTGTTTTGACTGGAATATTTGACACACGTTCATACCATTTAAGTGAACCCATGATGTGTCATCAACAGAGGGTGTTGATTTGCACCAAATAGAAACAAGGCCATATGAAAGCAGATGTCACAGCAAATAACAATCATGGATCACATCTTTGACTACCAGGAGCTTATTTAGCACTCCATACAAATCACTATTTATCTGCTGAAAGCTATGCTCCAACATCTACTACCAACATATTCCAACCACACATTTTCAAGTGACCTAATGAGAGATAAATGCCACAAGAGTTAGTGTCCCACAACATTTGTTTACCAAACTTCCTTAGCTTCTTCCACTAAGTTCAAATGTTGGATCTACAACCCAAGTGTAATGTTGCAAGAACAAATGGCTCAGTACTTAATTTCCCTCACGCTGTCTGTGTGAAACAGGACTACCGCATGCAGATGCATGCACCTGACCAGATGGCCGAGGCTGAGGTGGAACAAGGCAGCATTCGGTCGGATCGAAGAGGGACTACTTCTCCCGCGATGAGAGAGGTGAGAGGCTTTTTAGTTCTGCCAGGTTGCTCTTTACAAGCAAAGAGAGCAGGCTTTGTAAAAAACTTCAAACAATCTGCTGCTGCTCTGAAGAATGAAACAAGAACTTTTTCTGGTCAGGATTCTTAGATTGTGAGGCAGAATTAGCCCAGGATCCTGTGGAATATTATTTTGGTTTATTGCTGGGTGGCATCCCTGTGGGCACTTTATTTTGTGTACATTTTGTGTTTTGAATAACTTTTGATTCTGGTTTGTTTTCTTTATTCTTATCGTTGAGTGTTGCTGATTGGACAATCTGGCTGAAAATAGTTTGCACTTCACAGTACAGGTTGTGACTGTCCTTGTTGTCCTTTAACATTGTGATAAAGAGGATCATGTTGCACAGAAGCCAAGCTGACCTTTTACAAGTTTGAATGTGCACTTTAATACACCTCAAAGTTTATTAAAACAACTTGTGCTGGATTTGATTCATGACTCATCCTTTTTTGCATTAAAAAAGCTGAAAGTAACTAAGTAACACTTTGTTACTCAAATTACATTTTAAATGAAAGTACTTTTGTACTTTTACTCGAGTAAATATTTAGATGGGTACTTTTTTACTTTTACTTTGAGTAGGATTTAAGCAAAGTAAAGATACTTTTACTCAATTACAATTTTCCAGTACTTTTTCCACCTCTGCTCAGGGTTAGAAGGTCTGTGTCCACACACACAATGTTGACCTGTATCTTAATGGAATCAGGAAGTCCTTTGTGAGTTCCACATGTTGTGATGGGGGAGACACACTGGACTTTTTAAATCACTTTGATATCTAAGCTCAAAGCATTCAAATCAAAGAAGGAGAAAATCTGCTGATTAAATATTCACTATTATATTATTAATTTCCACTACAATGTTAAGTGTATAAATAAATAATTAAAATAAAAATCCATAGTCTGCTGTGTTTAATAATAGATTACTTGTGTGTACTGCTCATGTTTAAAGACATTCATGTTTCATTTGTTAGTAGACTTTATTTGCTATATTTTAAAGAATCAGCAGAAATAAGTTTTCATGTATGCAGTCACACTGGTATCCAATAGCAACAGCCCGATCAAATAGGAAACTAGAGTAGAATGGAACATTTCTAAGAAACATGATGTCATTTGGAACATCCATCAAATACATGATGACATCATGATTTCTAGAGTGTTGCTGAACACCTGCACTAGGTTCAGAGACAGATTTCACAGAGACAACAGTCTGAGTGAAGTGTGGTCCTGATCACAAAACCACCACCCTCCACCACCTGCTGGAGTTTCCTTCTATTACTCCACTGTGTGCAGCTGCTGGGATACACCGAGCAGCTGGAACGTCAGGAGGCTCTCTGCCATTGAAGCTGATAGAAGTTCATAAACATGAGTTTTGAGGGAGGACAGCTTTGTTTTATCTTCCTGAGGAAGTAAAGTCTCTGTTGGGTCTTCTCCACACTTGGTGAGAGGTGTGTGGACCAAATGAGGTCAGCTCAGATGTGGACTATATATATACTGAATGAAGACAGGAAACTGTGTTTACTATCTGAAATATGTTTTAGATCCATCATTAGTAACAATAACTATAAAGGCTTCTTTATTGTGTAGTGTTTACTGTCTGAGCTAATGCTAGCATGCCTTACTTGTCACTGAGGTCTCTGTGGCACAATCATTAGCGTGTTTGGCTGTTAGAGGAAAGGTTGGTGGTTTGAGTCCCACCCAGGGACGATGGTTTATGTGTTTAATTAGCAAGGCAATAAATGTAGTAAGAGTGTTTTCACACTTGGTCCCTTTCAGCCCTTCAAGCGAACTTTAAGACCAATGACTCATCATTTTTTGTGCATATGAACACAGCAACCCATGCTGGAGCCTTTGAGGTGAACTGTAGGTGGTCTCAAGTCACGGTTCACCTATGGAGAGATAGAATTGTCTCAAAAACCTATAATCTGAAGGTATGCCCCACATATATTCTTTTCACCATATATTGTACCATAAATTGCTCAGTCAGTGAACATCCTGATGTTTTAAAACATTATTCAAAGCTATCAATTTAGGACCAAAAGCTCTTATTTGAGAGGTGTTTACAAAGGTACAAGACAGTGGTGTTTGCCCATAAGACCAGACTAAGTGGTACCATGACTGTACAGTCAGAACCAGTGAGAGCGCTAGCTGCACAACACTACCATCTGCTGGTTGTTCAGTGGAGGGTGTATTTGTATTGAGAATTCAGTGGTATTCATTTGTGAATCATGATGTGAGATAGGAATGTCTCAAGTATGTCATTGAGAGAAAAGCAAAAGAGAGATCCACAAATGCAGACTCCCTTACAAAGTCAAGTATATTTGTACAAATCTCACAAAATATATTTACAAATGCATATGTATTTATACAACTTTTGTTCCCCCACACACACCACACATTTATTTGTCTACCTTTGTATATTTTGTATTTTGTATTTGTTTATTTATAAATGTATGTTGTTATATATAATGTCTTTGACTTTCTATTAATCTTTTAGAACCAATTCTACCTCCATATTTGCCCTAATCTGTGCGTTGTGAACTACAGCGCTAACTTCAGGTTATCTTCACCTCTTTCACTGAATTATAACCTCCCTTCACTTGCCGTAGATTTTGTCACGCTGACTGCTAAAACTCAGCGGTAGAGAATCCAAAACTATGGGTTGGATCTAAAATCCCATACTATTGCACTACACACTCAATATGTGTGCTATCATTTAACAGACTTTTGAGTGAATAAATGTAGTCTGCATCTTTTCTGATGCGCTGCTTAGTGCAGAAGTGATGCAACGTCTCGTCTATTGGATTGGAGATCATGTAACAAGTATTAACAGCTTCCGCTGCAAACCTCACCTGTCCTGTCAATCTGTGATATTAACACATCTAATAATAATAACCTGATAATACATCATTGATATATTATTATTATATATGTTAATAACTAACGATTGTCCGTTATCATTGTATTAATATCACTGCTGCATTGCATTGCATGTAACATATTAGTGTTTATCTGTAATATTACCGAGATGTTATAATTATCAGCCTCACGTACTACTGAGTTCATACTAAGGATTCTGACATACTAAAAAATCTCACATACTGTTTTGGCGTACTCAATAGTATATTGATATGGAATTTCTAATCTGGACAACTCTATTTTCCCAGAATGGATCTACACAAATCTAACCAGAAAACACAAGGAGGGCAAACATGGCAGCCTTAAAGCGTTTTGTTCCAAGTGAAAACTACCCAGGAAATTCCTAATAATTGGGGGTCTGAGAGCTCCTAGAAAGGGACCAGATGTGAACAGAAAGGGGACTGAGACCCCATCAAAAGCTGAACTGAACTGAAAGAGAACCTGGTCCTCTTCTGTAATAAACTCACAATGTGAACACAAAAGAACTGAGTTCTTTTTTCTGTTAGGTCCACTTTTTTTTGGTCCACTTACAGGGGACTGAGTTCGAGTTCACTTAAAGGGACTAGATGTGAAAGCTTGCCCTTGGTCAGCTTGTTTCCAGTTCTCACAAATCTGGAGCTTATTGTTCTGTGAGAGCTAATAACCCTGCATATTCTAAAACATAGACTGGTTCTTCCTAAAGCACTCACACCTGTTGTTAGCTTAGTGGTGCTTAACTAGCACTCTGGTCATTAGCAGCAGCTTCAGCCAGATTCAGCATTTTCCCCTCTCTGGCTTGTTGCTTGGTGTGTATAAACTTATAAGTTGTATGTAAATTTGACATTAATGTAAATGTTTAGCTACTTGTCTGTCTCAATCAGAAATATTACTACATGTTGTATGTGTAGTTTATAAAGCACATTTGAGGAAAGGTGACAAATGGTTGGTAGCCAATAAATGAGAAAGTCTTATTAACATTAGCATTGCTACAATGCTCAGTTTGATATGAAAATATAATGGCGAACAGTTTTATAGCTTGATTCAATGCAAAAAAAAAGATGTCGAAATAATACATAATTATACTGACTTTAAAAAATGCATGTATTAATGCTTTCCAATTAGGTCTGTCCAGAAATCACAAACAAACAATTTACACTACTTACCTTCATCCACAATGGTGTGACCAGCTGTTGTTCATCTGACAGGACACTTTGTTGACATGATGAAGCCTGTTCTCAGCAAACACACCAATATTTCCATAATTATTGTTCATACTTGGGAAATTAAGACATGCCAAGCAGCAGACGTTTTGAAGCATTAGCTACTACTGTTATCAGTACAGAGTGAGCTTGTCAACAACTTATGGACAACATCTGTTTTCTTCTATGGAACCAGAATCAAAAAGAAAAAAGTTTTATGTTGCCATAAGTAAAGTCTAGAAAATAAACATAGAGAATTTAGCTTGGTATCTTGGTGCATGACATGTAAAGCTATGGAAGTGCAGAGAAGAATAAATATGAGGAGCAAAAGCTCTGAATTATGTGGTAAAAAACTGGTAGAAAGGTAAAGAATCTGCCTTCCTTGCCTTCCTCACTCTTGGGCTGGAAGCAGCCACGTGCATTCACTGGTCACACTTTCTGTCTCTGCAGTCAGTCTGTCCATCACACAGCTCCTCTTTTTCATCACCTTTATTTGGCAACAGTGAAACACACACATGGATTTTACACAGACATTTGACACTGCAGTTTCTCCAGCAACATTTGCTCCACACTGGTCACTGATTGCACTTCCTTGTGTTGTCAGTGACCTCCTGTTAGCACCACTAGCTCCTCTATGGGACAAATAAATATGACACTTTCATTACAGGTTAGTGCAGTTCAAAGTGACTCACAGATGACTGATAGCCCAAAGAATCTGTGGCTGCACCGAGCCTGTGAAAAATTAAAAGCTGTCATAATAGTAAAAGTAGAGAAAAACAGTGAGGAAGTAAAAGCTACATAATAAAAATAATAAGCATCTTATAAGTTAAATATAATCCAAATAAGTGATTGATAAAAAAACAGAATAAACTCATTCCAAATTGAGAAGACTAAAACTGACAATAATAAACTGTTGTACAACTTGAACACTGTTTAGCCCGATTCTTTTTAGTTGGAAGCCTTACAGAAAACACACCAGAGAACTGTGTTAAAAAAAAAAGCAAGTTCCACAGATGGCATTTATTATTATCACGTTTATCTTCACCTGGGACTGGGACTGTCCCTTACAGAGAGTTAGACTGACACACAACTGAGTGTAATTGAAAGCCAGTTAACATCCAGCAACATGAGCAGGATAACCACCACTCATGTGTGACATTATCATTCCACCAAAAGTTTTTGCTCACCCATCCCTTATCAAATCAAGGAATCAGGTGTTTTCTACAAACCATACAAGAAACCAAACAACAAACACCAAATACAAAAAGAGAGGCCCCATGTGCTCCAGCTGGACAATCCAAAAATCAAACTTTATAGTTAGACCTTTGGCTTTGTATATATAGTTAAATTGAATAAGAAAAATAAGACTAATACAATAAAATTCATTAACTCAATACAAAATGTTTACAATTATTTTACACACAAAATAGAACATAAGAAAAGTATGTAACTGACAGCAATGTTTCAAATTTTGAACTTATCAACACACGAGAAAAAGTGCACAAGGTGTAAAAACACATAAAAATTAACTTCCTGACCACGAAAAGGAGACAATCATGTACAAAATATCTACAACTGTCTGTTTGTGGGCCTTGTCTTCAACAAATGCAAAGCCCCTGCTGTCAAAGCTATAAGGGAGGGACCCCCTCGAGGGGATTTCGATAACGGTGTCATAGAACTTTTCAGTCATAGAATTTAGGAGGTGCTGCCATGCTCACAAAGTTGTCGTTGCTGTTGAACACATAACCAGTTGTTATCAGGGGCCCCTGTCAGCTGGGGGTCCTTGGCAATTGCCTAGTTTGCCTATCCGGTTGTGACAGGTCTGGACACTGTACTCCAAACATTGATATTTCACCAATGAAAAACAGCCTTTTCTGATTTTGGCCAGTTTCAACTGTTTTTAAGTCTACTGGACTTGCTTGAGGTTGGTTGAAGACGTTTCACCTCTCATCTGCAGCATTCATTCACACCTGAGTGCAGATCACCTTAACGGTAGTGATGAGCAAATGAAGCTTCCTGAAGCACTTGTCATGTTTTAGACTCCTCTAGATGGTGCTCTTGGTTTAAAAATTAAGGCTAGTGGAATGCAATGTCCGTTCCACTAGCCTTAATCTTTAAAGCAAGAGCACCATCTAGAGGAGTATATGGGCTCTCATCAAATCAAGGTGGGCAAGACTCCCACATTAATGAGACCTATTGTTTTGGTGGTTTTGGTCGTTTGATTGTTTTCTGCTCCAAAGGAGTATAAGTATCTGGACTCTCTACCAGTCAGTTAGAACTGAAGAAGCCTCTTGGATGAGATGAGACGTCTTCAACAAACCTCAAGCAAGACCAGCTAACTATTTTTTGCTTTTTTTTTTGGTGTTATTATGGACTTTCTGCAAACACATCACTGATGTTTATGCAATTTTGTCCATCCATCCATTATCTACCGCTTATCCTCATAGGGTCGCGGCGGGCTGGAGCCGTTCCCTGCTGTCTTAGGGGGGAAGGCAGGGTACACCCTGGACAAGTCACCACCTCATCACAGGGCTGTTTATGCAATTCACATCTCTTTTACCCCACTATTTTATGAAGACATATCTTGTTCTGCCTTCATGTCACTGTTTACCTTACCTGACACTTTTCTCCATCCTTGCCACAGGTGGGGATTGAACCTGTAACCTTTGGCTCTACAGCTATACTCAGGAGTAGAACACTCCTTCCTTCTCTCTCCTCACAGAAAAGAATGACATCATATAACGTATATATTATAAGAGTGGAAAGTTTCATTAGCATAGAAAAGAATTACATCATATAATGTGTTCTGTTAGCATATGGATTGGTATGAGGTCATTAGTGACATCACTCAGAATGCGCAGATTCCACAGACAATCCAGGGAAATACAAGTGTTTTATATTTTTATTGTTATTATTATTATTTCAGGTCTTTCAACATCTTTATTTTTATTTCTTTATTCATGTGTGCCTTTAAGCCAAGAGACTCTCCAAAATTTTGTTCTGCGTGCATAAAGACAATAAAGACTCTTGAACCTTGAATTAGCAGTCCAGCAGGACAACAGATTAGCAGTGCATGGAGTCAACCATGTAAACTTGTGTGGAGCACAATGTTTGGCAGCTCATCACCTCCAACCGTCAAGTTGGCAGAGTAAAGTAAGCTTGTCTGGAACAAGGATGTAATTTGAACTTACAGAGCATAATTGATTTCAGCCACCTCAGTCACTGTATCTGATGAATTACAGTAGACATCTGATCCAGGAGACCTTCAAGAGTCTGGAAAAGTATGGGATGAGATGATCTAGGTGGAGCTACATGATAGCATTCCATACAGGGGAATTAGCTCAAATGGTAGAGCGCTTGCTAAGCATGCAAGAGGTAGTGCCAGAAGAGTTTAGTTTCTATCTTGGCTGCTTTGAAGCGATAGTCCCATTGTTCAGATCCCTTTCATGCAAAGAGTTGGAAACCTTTTTGTAACCACGTCTTAAAATTTGAAATAGTTTGTTTGAAATGGTCTGGAGGAGCTGAGCTCACTGTTCCAGTAATAATGAAGCATGTTACTATGACGCCCACTAGTGAGGTCACATGTGGGGTATTGATTTTTTATTTTTTTTTCTTATTGATTTAATTTTCAGCCATGGATTAGCTATTTAGAACACAGTCACAGGTATTATTGTGGGAATGTGAAGTTGCTATGTGTTTCCATAACAGTAGGGGGCAGTATGAGACAGTGGCATAGCTTCAGCGGTGCAGGAATACAGGGGAGGCAGGCGCTCTTGCTCTCATTGTATTCAGGAAGCTGAAGAGAAACTCACGTCACATCTCCGTCTCTGTTCCTTCATACTGTTTTACAGAGTCACCTGGAGCCAGAGAAGAGATTTGTTCATATTGTGATAGAAATTTAGCAGGATGTGTCAGAAGCTGTTATGTCTGAACTCATGATGATGTTGCTAGAAGTTATCTTGTTTAGTCTTCACAGAGAACAGTGTGTGTGCAGTATGCCTTTTCCTCACCGTCAGGCCTGATAAACATGCAGACTCTGTCTACATCAAAGCATACAGCATGTTCGTTTTCTCACTATGATGGTATTGCTTGTCAGCAGGAACTCACGTACACATGTATGTATCAGAAATGCATAAATCCTGTTTTTCCTGACATTCTGTGTGGGCATTCACTCACAACAGCTCTGAGCTACAGTATGTGTTTGAAATGTCATCTCTGTTCTGCAGACAGATAATAAAAGAGCAACTTTCTCTGGGCAACTGAATCAGTGAAGTTTATTCACCGGACTCTTGTGTAGTTAAAGAACCCTGTGGAAATTAAAACATCCTGACAGAATATTTCCACAACAATTTTAGTGTCAGAATTTTGGGATCGTGACTGAGAGTCCGTGCGGGACCGCTTGGTCACTGAGGGGCTGATCTTTTTAAACCTGGGTTGACAAACCCGTTTTCCCCCTCACAAAAATCCGAGGACGAGGACCCGGCGTCCTGGGGCCTGTGGCTGACTTTGCAGCGATCTGCACAAGGACAACACCCAGTGAGATGTTACATTTATAATCATCTCTTCCTGTTTCTGAGGGCCAGTATTGTTGCTCCTAAGAAAGAGGTTAATTGTGGGACTAATTTTAAATACAAAATTGAATCACCTCTGTTTTAAAATTATTGTAGAGTAGAATTGCGTCTGTCTAAAAATAATTGTTGAATTCCAAGTCTTAGATCTGGTATGACTATCGTTGGACTGTCCTTGGTCTGGATATTCGAAGACAGTCAGAGACTGTATATGGTATACCGAGTCTGGGACTCGAAGACAGTCAGGGACTGTGACGGCAAAATAAGACCAGGTTTGAAGTCCTGTGAGTTTTGTGCGTAAGTGATATACCGAGTCTGGGACTCGAAGACAGTCAGGGACTGTATGGCAAAAATAAGACCAGTTTTTGAGTCCTGTGAGTTTTGTGCGTTGAATTGGTAAAAGTGTGAGTTTTGAGCCGGGGACCAAAAACAAGACCACTGTTATCTGTCAAGGACAGCCCGAGTCAGGGACTCAGGAAAAGGAAGCCATAGCATTGAGATAAGAGCTCTGAAAAAGTTAAAAAAAAAAAAACATCAAAAAAAAAAAAAAAAAGTACCAGCTGGCCCTATTGCGGAGGCCATGAAGAGATAATATGGGGAAGATAGTGTGCAGTATCTTCAATGTTGAGTGAACATTTAGCAGAAATCAGTTATTTACAACTTAAAGGGAACTTAAGAAGGAGTAAAGTAAAGCTGATTTAGAAAAATGAATCAAATGTGTTTTTCTTGAAAGGTTAAAGGAGTCCGGAGTATCACAACGTTACCCTCATCTACCCAGACATCACAGGCGCCTGAAAAGCTCAAAAGGTAAGCACAAACCTTTTCAGTAGAATTGTGCATATTGATTATAACTAAAACTTGATGTCTGGTGTAGAGACAAGTGATGTTTAGTCTAAAGTGAGTCAATAAATATTATATTAATGGTAAAAGAGAAATAAGAGAAAGTCAGTCGGTCAGTCACCAGGACTTTCTGTAGAAGCTTGCTGACTAGGTCTCCCTAACAGGGCATTGTGTCCTTACACTTGAAATTGTGTGTGTGTATCGTGTTTTTTATGTACACTATACATATGTACAAAAAAACAGAAAAAGAAGCATCAGCGGTCTTGAACTTTTAAACTAAATTCTAGACCCTCACAAGAAATCAGTCAAATTCAGACTTCTATACAAGGGAAGAATAACTTAGACCCTAAGCAAACTAATGGAATGAGAGAAGGGTTAACTCACATCCATTTTCCACATTTCCATTCACATAGCCATGAACACAAGATGTCATACTCCACATCTCGCCATCCTCCTCTTTCTCATGATCAAACACATTTTGTGCATTTTTCCCTCCACCTAGTGAGACCGATAACCATCCCTTAATAGATTTGATGGCCCAACTTCAGGCCCAATTAAGTAGCAAAACTAGATGCCAAAAACAGGAAGCACAGGTCACATTTGTCAGCACATATGCCTCTGATTGCTCAAACTTAAGGCCCCTGATATCCTCTCAGTTGAGCTAATAAATAAATAAATAAATAAAAGCTTATAGCTTCTGTTTATATTAAATGAAATCAATCACTGTTGCATTGTTATCATTTCCACATGCCTGTGCAATGAAGAATCGCTTGCTGCTGATACTTGCAATGAAGACCAGCTTACACATAGTCGCTGACATACAGGATGCTACTGAACATGCAATGAAGAACTGCTTACACCTGTGATTTAGGGCTCCAAAAGGGGGACACCACACTGTCTCCCACCTGGTTGTCACTTGCAGTTTGGGGGTCTGCAAAGTTGGTTACAGCCTGATGGATGCTGCACAATGCAGGATTTCCTACTTCTATTGATTGATATGAAGAAACCATGTCAAAAGAGGAAATGTTAAATTGAAATTAAATTTGATTCTATAATGGTATGTTAAACATTTCATGTGCTCTACTTCAGTCTAAATCGCTGGCTGTTTGTTTTTAATTAATTATAATGAGTAGCTGACCTTGATAATGCGATAACAAGCAAAAACCTTTTTTCTGTCTCCCACTCGAACCTGAAATTAGAGATGTGTTCTCATTCACATTCAGAGGTCAACAGTACAGATACACTCGACTATTCGGCACCGTTCCATTCGGATTCTGTATCCCATTCTGTATGGGCATTCACTCCTGGCAACGCTCTGAGCTACAGTATGTGTTTGAAATGTCATCTCTGTTCTGCAAACAGATAATAAAGAGCAACTTTCTCTGGGCAATTGAATCAGTGAAGTTTATTCACGGACTCTTGTGTAGTTAAAGAACCCTGTGGAAATTAAAACATCCTGACAGAATATTTCCACAACACATTTATTTACGTTTATTCTGTCTAGCACATAGTGAAAAAAGTGTTATTTTTTATTCCTTATTCTCGGAGCGACTATGGTTCTCAAAGAAGGAAAAGAAGGAAGGAAGGAAAGAAAAGAAAAATAAACATACATATATATGTATATATATATACATGTATATATATATATACATATATATATGTACACATCTACATACAAACATACACATACTGTCTCTATATGTGCATATGTGATAAATAGTAATAGTAACAACTAGAAAACTGCAAGCGGTTATGTAGGGCCCTCGCAGTATGTTGTAGTCGGGCATCAGATGGGGACGGCAGTGCGAGCAGGGGGCAATAAACGTCAGCGATTCGGACAATACACAAAGGAGTTATGGCCACTCATTGGTTCAATAAATCACGCCAAAATGAAGAGTGGAAACAAAATGGCTGACTTCCTGTTTGGAATAGACAGTTGGTGCAAGTTTTTGTGTGTCTGGTCAAGTTACACGTGTGTTCCGATTTTCATGTTCCAACTCCAGAAAAACCCCTAAGGGGAGGGGTTTTTGAAAATTTCAAGGGGGTGCTGTGGAGCCATTTTGCCCCTCCCATGGACGTGGCCTCTGTCAGATGTTAGAGGTCGCCACCCTTGACCTGTGTATCAACTTTCATGATGATACGAGTGTATTAAAGCCATCAAAAAGTCAAAGAACTTGACACTTCCTGTTACCACTGGGGGGCACCATGAGTAAAACGTAACATTAATATATCAGAACGTTCAGGGCTGAGCCCCGGTCATGCTCAGAAAATTTGAAGCTGCTCGGATCGAGTATGTGAATGTGAGAGTCATTCGAATTTAGATGGCGAATTCGCCAAAGTTTAGCGAGCCCTAGCAGCCACGCCCTTTGACATAATTATGTGCAGAGCACAACTTTTGCCCGGCTAGGTGTGGAGATGATCTGTACCATTTTTCAAGTTGATCGGACGAAATCCCTAGGACAAGATTGTTTTCATCAGAAAATCAAAAATTCAAAATGGCCGACTTACTGTTTGGAGTAGACAATTGATGCAAGAGACTTTTTTATGCATCTGGTCAACTTGCACATGTGTACCAATTTTCATGTTCCAACTCGATAAAAACCCCTATGGGGAGGGGTTTTTGAAAGTTTCAAGGGGGCGCTATGGAGCCATTTTGACCAGTCATGGGCGTGGCCCCCATCAGATGTTAGATGTCAACACCCTTGACCTGTGTATCAAACTTCATGATGATACGACTTTATTAAAGCCAT